>OMNN01057679.1:5532-22323 GCA_900302755.1 Chromis chromis
GTATTTCAACTCAACACAGGATCTGTTGCGTCTGCCAGCCCTGCACACTGCTCTCCCACCCACCACACTCCTTCATCCTCTGCCTCCGCTGGCTATCTCTCTGACGATTCTTTTATTCCTAGGATACCAGCTGCCGGTAAGGTGATAGGTGAAACGCACACACATGCACACACACATACTTCTTAGGCGGGGGGATTGATGGCACAAGGGGCACCGCTACATTGGCACAGTGCTTGCAGGAGACCAGACACAGGTGTCCAGTAATCATGCCTGTTTGACCTCTTTGTACCCTTTGGTTGATAAAAAAAAAAAGAGCATATTTTCTGCATTCTGCCTGTTTATTTAATGCCTCAACAAAGAGCTTCATTGTTGCCAATCTCCTATGTAACCTGACCACATTTTTTTCCCTTCCTTCTTATTCAATAAAGAGGGAACAGCTTGCAGCTACGAGAGGACAAAAAACAGGGCCAAACTGAACTACACATGAATTTCTTTTGTACTCCTCCTCCTCCTCCTCCAATGTTTTTCTGCATTATTTTGACTTATTGGGGGGGAGAAGTACCAGAGGGAACAAACAAGGCGCACTGTTAATTGTGTTTTTCGACACTCCTGTGCCCCCTTAACAAAGTGCCACGAGCAGAGTGCTGGAGAGCCGTGACGGCGGGGACCAAAACAACCTGACGCCATTATCAAATTTCCCATTAGCTGCCCAAAATGGCTGCCCAGTCAACAACTGAGTAATGAGATCTAATAGGGCTGGAGACGAAAATGAGACCTTAAGAGCATTTTGTGGATCTCCGTGGCGTTTTTTTTTTTTTTCTTCTTTCATTCGCTGGGAATAATGTCAAAGAGAAGGCAAGGATGAGGAAAGGATCGGAGAGCACAGAGACTGTTAGTTAAGTGCACTTGAAGAAGTGCCTTGGAGGAGAGGACTATTTTACATGCGGATTAGTGAGCATATCGCCGTCATCAGACAGTGATACGGGGCCTTGATAGACTGTCTGTCTTTGATGCCTTCTGAGGCATGGGAGCCTTATCCCTTTCGCCTATCTTCTGTAACAGGCTCCTCAAACACACATACACACAGCCTAGCCTCTTAGAACTGCTGAGATGGGGCAGATTGGATTGTAAGATGCATGCGCTTGCCTGTGTCACTTTTTGTAAAGTACGCCATATGCCTTTCAAAGTATATGCAAATACACTGAATAGGCACATGTCAATATGCAAACACACTTTTAATCTCGCACACCTAAACCAGCACCAGGCACTCATCTACCTTTAGACCCCCACATGAAAACTGGAGATCTTCGAACGCGCCACTCAAAGCCCCACAGATGTGCACGTTTACTGTTTCCAACACAATCCCTCCTCTGCCACTGAATAGCTGCATTGTGCGCTACAACCGCTTCATTTTACATTCCGACGTCAGACAAAATGAACACTGTCGGCTGAAAAGGAGGCACCGCCTTTCCACTTTCCCTCCCTCAAAACGCTATTAAAATTTTTGTTATGTTTTCCACTTTGGCCCCCCTGGTGAAAATAACACATGGGGATTGTCTGGGCGCGAGCCAAACACACATAAATTTCAATATTAATTTGGTCGGCACCTCAGCAGCCTCCCCAGCCTCCTAATCTCCCACTGCATATCTTCATTATCTGAAAGTGTGCTTTCATCTTAATTCCATTTTCATCCATCAAACGTCGGGGAGGTTTGACCTTGCGTGATCTCGACAAAGATAGCGAGTTAGGAAGGGAGCGGGCGAGAGTGACAGAGACGGAGATAGGGGGAGTGAAGGAAGAGGGAAGTTGGGAGATAAAGGGCCGAGTTGAGATGATGAACGAGGATGGAGGGATGGGGAACATGACAGGAAGAAATGTGAGGGGAGAAATACTTTCCGTGCCGTGTTATGAGGTCTTTTGTAATGTGCCGGCGTGCGTATGTGTGAATTTTATTTCCGATAATCCTTATGTTGCACCGGTGTGAGTGTAATGTACCGACTATCTCTTTTCCTATCCCACCCTTCGTTATGCATTCCTTCCCTCACTCGCCTTGGGCTTTTTCCATCCTCCTCCATCCTCTCCCTTCTCACCGTCAGTTTATTTGACATTAGGGTTTAATTACTCATTTGTAGTAATTGTTTTCATAATTGTTTGGATTATAATTGTCCTATGCTTCTGTTGTCAGGAACAGGTGGTGGATTGGACCTGTAAGAGAAGTGTGTGTGTGGGTTCGTGTGTGTGTGTGTGACAGGACATACAGTTGGCATCCATTTGATCAAGGCAAAGAGACGCCACCTGGTGGTAATATCCAGATGAAATGAGGGAAGTGTGGGTGTTTCGAAAAGATGCCACGAGGACACAAACACAGACAGCAGCTACAGACACACACAAGGAGGCACACACTACTTATCCCACATGAATGATACATGCCCGCATGATCATACTCAAATAGAACGCCTCATTAGCGGATAAGCTGGATATGCTCTCTAACCTCCCCCAATCTATCTCGCTTCTCTCTCTTTTGCCTGTTTGGATGGCAGCCCTGATCCCCTAAATGCAGGTTATCTGTCATCAGTGACTCAGGATGGTAAATAAAGAATCATTTATCAGCCTTATTAAAGCCTCTACACTGTCTCTTTCATTCATCCTTATCGCAGCATTCTTCTTCCTTTATCCCTCTCTCCGCGGTCTGTCTATCCCGTTTGATCATATCACTGCCTTTTTCTTCTCTCGACGGTGGCATTCATTTCTTTGGATGCAGCATTTTGAAGGCTTCTAAATCTCCCATCTGTGCTTGTGTAGGACAGGTAGCAAAGTAAGGGGGAGCTGCTGGGTCTCATATCCTTTACCAGCGAATGCGCAGTTGTGGCATTTGGCTGCTTTGCACCAACTCCGGGGCTGCGATGATGCCGTGTCATGCTTTCTGCTGACACCCAGACCTGTGTCACAACAAGCTAATGTTAGCGCCGGCCCCAGGCCTGTCACAAACTGACAGTAGTAGGCCGTTGGTCAGGCACAGCTCTGCCAGTGCCGTGATGGATCCCCACATGCGACACCTATACCCCTCCCCGGTGCCAGAACTGGGAACCTAAGCTGATGGCTGGGTGACATGAGAAATGACATGACAATGCCAAAGACATGACACACACACACGCACACACACACACACACATGAAAGCTGACTTACACTCACAGACAAGAGGCACTTGCACACCTGAGTGCGCTGGGAGAGATTTCACTTGATACGTGCACGCATGCGCTCGCAATGCTATATGCCACTCAGCTATCAGTGCACAAACCTTGTACTGAAGGAGCGAAAAAAAACAAAAAAAAATAGGAAATGCGATCTCAGGATTTGCAGGCAGACTCTATGTAAGCAACACCAGGGTCAGGGTTTGGTTGACACTCATTCCCAGTGTCTGCCAGCACTTGTGTCAGCAGCAGTGGCTCTAACATGGCGACACAGGAGAAGGTTCCATCCATTCCTAATGAGAGGATGTAACACAATTCGCGTCTGACAGCCGCGGATGTTGATGTGGAAATCCGCAAAAATTTACCACAGCATAAAATGGAAATACATTAATTATTTGGTTGACAATGACAAGCCTCTCTCTATGAATTATAAAGCTTTATCCTTTCTTATGTCCCTTTTAGCCTCGTGCTATCACTTACATGACACTGGGTTTGCTATGATAGTGTTCTTGCAGCCCGGCAGCAAAGCAGCGGAATCCTACAAAGGGGTGTTATTTGTCAGCTTGAAGCTAATCCACTGCCACTCAAAACTAAGCCCCCCCCCTCCCCACACTTCCAACTCATGTTAGCCCCCACCCCATGGATCAAATAAATAAATAAAATAAACAAAACTCCACAATAAAAGTACTTCTCCTTTGGCATTCAGAGCAGGTCAGGGGTTGGGCTAAGCTTCTGAAGATGTTCAAACGCATCCCTCCAGAATAGTATCTCTGTTACACCAGTGGCCTAATCCGCCACTTGAAGAGCAATTAAAAGTTTAGCCCAGACTTTAAGAAAGTAACCATGTGTGATCTTTTTTTTCTGTCTTTTTTTTCTTCCTGCGGGCCTGTCTCTCTGCGTGCATGGGGTGCATGCTAATAGGAAAGCGCTAGCTGTGGCACTCTTCCAAAGGCATCCCAAACACACTGGGAAAAGAAAAGACTAAAGGGGGAAGTGGATGAAGGAAGAAAATGGAGCTAGAGATGGAAGGATCACCAATTTCTCATTTACTTATTATCTATTCCCCTTCCGTTGCGTTGCATTCGTCCCTCCCTACTCTTCTTTTTAACACTCTTTCCAACTCTTGCATCTTCTCCCCCCCCACCCCACTTCAATTCCCACTTCTTTCTTTTCAATCCAAAGTGGTTCCCAAGGCACAAGCTCGGAGAATTGATCCCCATAGTGTTGGCTGGGAGGACGTTTTTGTGCCTAGCAACAACTTTTTATGGCACAGCCTCAACCATACAACAGTGAGAAGCACCAGGGAGTTCATGTTTTGGGTTTCCCGCTGTCTTTTTGAATTTGCTAAATAGCTTTGTCCTACTGGTGCATATATATTTATACAACTCTTTGCGTCTGCCAAACGAGTGCAATAAAGGGTCAGTAAGACTCAAGAGAATGCCAGTGGACAAGCACTGAAGGACATCCAATTGATCGGTGTTCTGTCAGACCATAAAAAGACCACATGGTAAAATGGAGGGGGGGGGTAAAAAAAAACTACTCTTACGATTTCAAAGATCGACAGGAGAGTGCTAATAGCATCATCAACTCTTAACGAGACTGTGCGCTGTGTTGCTCATAATGTCCGCACCTCCTGTAATAAAACTATTTTTAAAGGTGTTTAAAAAATGTTATTATCGAGCTTTGTGCCCGTGTGTGTTGCACGACCTCACGGCTCACCGACATCATTTGAAACGAGAAACTGGCATTCGAATCTATCGACATCGTCTAAATATGTAGCACATCTGCTTTTTATTTTCAAATCCATCACTGTGTGCGCAGTGAAGGTGAGGAACTGGCCCTCGTAAGCCTGGTTGTCTAAAAGCAGCTGGAAAAAAAACAACTTTTGTTTGAACTCAGCAGACTAGCAAAAGAGGAAGACAAAAAAAAACACTCTTTGCATCTTTGTTGACTCTGAAGATAACGTTGGAAAAATCAGACACTGAACTCGCAAGAGCCTCTTTTATCTTGCCTCTGTTTTTCTTTCTTTTCTCCTGGAGTCTTGGGTATTCTTTGGAAATGTTACCCCGGTTTCTCCACTTCATTCTTCTTCTTTTTTTTTTACTGGGAAAGAGTGACCTGGGAGGAATGTGTGTGGAGGAGTGAAGTTTTGAAGAAGACGGGGAACGTGAAGAGGAGCACTGGAGCTTGACAGGGCCAAAGCTATCAGTCAGGCTAGAACATGATACCTGAGACTCCGCAGGCGGTTGCCCTAACAAAGCTGTAGCCAGCTACAGCGCTCCGCCAACATTCCCACAACTTACTCAGCCCTAACCGAAACCCTTCTTGAAATTCCCCTGGTCACTCGCGGAGGGGCTTAACGCACCTGAGAGACCATCCACATACAGCCTTGTTTGTGACTGGTGAGGCTTGCAAAGCGTCAGCGTCCTGTTCTGTAACGTCGTAATCGAGTACAACTGAGCAGCACCCAAATAGAACCTGAACCCACCTTGATCAAATTCCAAATTGATTTCCAGTCAGCTCACCTTGAGGGCATTTGTCTCGTTTATCACTTTAACATCAGTGTATCTCATGATCTTTGGAATTTGGCTGTACTGGAATTACACCAAGTTTCTTGCATTCGCAAAGCAGCCAGATGCAACTGGGTTGAGCCAATTTAAGATCCCGGCAAGTATGTTGTTTGGTGTACCGCGGCTATTTGGCACTTTCTGTGAGTCTCAGGTGGCGTATCACAGGTCACTGTCTGGTTGCCCATTAAATATGAAACACGGCTTCTTAATTACCGACTGGCACTTTTGGCAATCATGGCTGTACTCATGTGTCGTTCCCCCCTCTCTCACTCTCTCCAAGTCTCTTTGTCTCCCTCGCTTTTCGACTGCCACCTTTATCTTTCTTTCCATCTCACTTACTCAAACTTCCCTCTCTGTATCCCTCCATTTCTTCCTGGTTGACTGCAATAAGACACTGGCCCTGCAGTTTATGTTTGCTCCCCTTGCCCCAAGTCCAACCCAGCCACAATTACTTCCTGTGGTTCACGGTAATGGGTCACTGCCATCCGCCAAAGGTATTTACAGCTGAAATTACACACAGTGTTTCCCAACCAGACTCACTTCCATCATTCCATTATCCTTCACTTTGTCCAGGAGCTCTGCCTTAGTGGGCTTAATTATGCCCCCAGATATCCAGAGAGAATGAGTTAAAGAAATCACACAGTCACCATTTTGTGTTCTGTGAATGCATCCTTTAATGAGTGATGTTGGGCGCGTTAAATGTGAAGTGAGTAGAGCTCTGATAATGAGATCTTCCTCAAAAATACTTGACATTAAAGCCACTATGTAGCCTAAACTGTGCCTTGACTGTGTTCTTAACTGGTGTCATTGTTCTGAGGTTTCATCAAAAGCCTGAACACTCTGCTTCGAAGCAGTGTCTCACCCATTCAAGGTTTGCTGGGAGATAAAAGAAGGCTCAAACAGAGTGCTGCTGACAGCGGCTCAGTGTTTTGTTTGGGGGGAGGAGGAAATGAAAATCAAATCCAAGAGGTCACACATTATTGACATGAGTGGCACGGTCCTGTTTTTATTGGCTCCAGGTTCGCTTGAGTCAGGCAGCCCATGTGTTTTCCCTTTAGCATCCAGGAAATAGGCCAGGCCAAGCGCCGGCCAGAGCTCCCAGTAAACCTGTGGCTTGTTTGCATTGTTCATTTTTTGGGATGACGGATTTGCTCAATCACCCGTGGCTGTCACAGCTGGATTTCAATCACAGGCACACCCTAAAGAGGCCCTCCCCTGTCGGGACCCTAAAAGGGGTCCCAGCATCTGGCAAAGATAAAGCAAACTAGTGCTAACGTGTAATGAAAGCCATACATTAAGAGCTTGTCTGCTCTGGCAGGGCACAGCATGGGGTTTAGCCATGTAGTTTTGCATGTGTCGAAGTATAAAAGTGTTTCTTTGTGTTTTTAAACCCAAGGCTATAAAAAAAAAAACATCCATTACATAATAGTGTGTCAATAAACAGGATTGGCTCTCAAGTAGTTCTTTAGAAATAATGTGGCTGTCCTTTAAAATTAAATGGTAAAGGGGTCATGACATTTAATTGTGTTTGTGTGTGCGCTAGTGTACTGGGCTCGGTCATTGCTGAATTGATTGGCGGCTGAGTGGACAAGAAGGGCAGGAGGTCAGGGTAGGAGGTAGAGGGACCGGCATCAAAGGGCATGTACTAAGTCAGGCTTAACAAACGCATCAGGTCTGAAAATGGCCAGTATCTGGTGAGAGGGGTTCAACTGTGCCATGTGACAGCGCAGAGGGCACTTTGAGTAAAACACCAACAGTCTGTTTTCATTTCTAAAAATCTCCCTTGCCATTGCTCATGCATTACAGTATCTTTGTGGCAGCAAAACCGCACTTGTCAACCCCGATTGTGCGTATGTGCATGGCAGATAATTGTTAATTTTTCCCTGTGGTTCGGACTTGTGACGAGCCCCGAAATGGTCCTCCCCGTGAATACTCACGAGAGAGATAAAAAGATTGGTTATGACAAGCAGAAAGCCATATGTGATTTCACATGGCATGTTGGACAATTCATTTTTCTCCCTCTGCTACTGAAACACACACCTAGACGCACACACGAATAGAACAGAAAAATGACAGAATGACAGAGAAAGAATCGCTTTTTATTTTATTCATTTATTTAAAAGACACAGAATGAAGGGAGCGAAGGTTGCTGTGCAGACGGTGGTTGCTGCAGATTCTAATCCAAAGCCTCCGGCGATCTCTGCATGAACTCCATTTCTGGTCTGCAAACAAATTAGCTTTTTTTTTTCCCTCTCCCTTCTATCTTGCTCTCCCTCCAGTGAAAATAAGGGGGGGAAATTCAGGTGAATAAAATCTATTTGTTCATTTAACTTTTTTTTTTTCCTTCCCGTCAGCTTCTTTTCTCACTCCCAAACTCAATTTTCCCTCGGTGTGTGCTAGCTCGAGTGTTTCTTTTCTTTGCAACGATCTCGCCAGCAATTCATTAGGCAACAGTCGTTTAATTTGTATCATTAGAAAACCATGTTTCCCAAAGTGTATGGCGCTCCACTAAATCTGATCCAGACAAAGTACTTCGTTGTTTTTTTTTCCCTTATATTTAGCCCCACACAAGCTGTGGGACTTGTTAACACACACCTCACACTAAATAAGTGTTTTGGAGAAATAGAGTATAACCAACCAAACAAACAAACAAACAAAATAGATTTTTGAAAAAAAACACAGTTTAATATCTTAACATCTCTTCAAGTGTTATTACACTTATAGAGAGCAGTTCTCCTTCTGGGCACCGGTTTTAATTATGCAACAAATGTTTGACTATCCAAGTGAAATTTGCATGAATATTTATACCAATTCATTTGTTGAGTGTTGATTGTAATTACATGGAAACATGATTTATTGCCAAGATTGCTGTGTTAGCCAGCCAGCCAGAGAAAGAGCAGAAATATATAAATAAATGCAAATTTACAGATACACACACACACACACACACACACACACACACATAGCAAAAGGCAGCCCATTTTTCCCAGTGGCTTGTGGGAAATTTCATTATCAAAAAGCGAATCTTCCACAGTGTGTGTGCCTGGCAGAGTTTCAGAGGTGCTCACAGTGAGCGTCTCGGGATGGCAAAATAACAAAGAGGTCCACATTACTAAGGTGATCCGTCAGCACTTGTTGAAAGTGTTCCCTACATCTGTGTTTAACATTCATTTGTAACTCTTTTCCTCGAGATGTAGTTTCAGATATACGGAATATATCGACAGAATAAAAGATGATGTTTTTTGTGGCTGCCTGTAAGATCAGAAGACAGGGTTGGATGCATGTTTTACAGATTTAGTTAGTGATCACCGTGGCTGATAGCAGATTTTACTTCATCAGGTGAGACAATTGGGGAACAAATGGAGGGAGAAGGTGGGGAGAGGAGAAAAATGCTTGAGTAATGGGCCTCTGTCCTGTGTAATATTCTCATGATGGAACAAGGAAACAAGGAGGACAGAGGAAGGAGGGGGGTACAAATGCAGAAGAGAAGGAGAACATGAGAAAGTGATGAGGTCCAACAAGGTGCAAGAGAAGATGTGCAGCAACCGAAGCAAGCTCTGACAGTGTTTGTATCTAATTAATGAATGGCATTAGCCATTTGTTATGCCATTTATTCTGGTAATGACCGAGCCTGCTCTTTCATTCCTCGCCTCATGCTCATTCTCTCTCTTTCATTCCTCCTCTTTGCCATTACCTTTGTACAGCGCTCAGACAGGGATAGAGAGATATATATAGCGAGAGGAAGGGAGGCCGACTGAGACAGTGAGAAAGAGGCCTTGGCTTTAATGACATGCTCTGTTACAGCTTAACACAGGACACTGTTCAATAATGTGTTAGAGCAGGCTACACATATTGACAGCGTGGACCCACAGCTCATCTAGAGAAAACCTTTTTTTTGTGTGCGTGCACATGATCACATGCCGCTGTGCCTATTTGTGTGCACTCGTCCTTGCCTTTGCGTCTTCGCTCTCTGGCGTCAAATCAGACCTCCTGCAGAGCCGAATGCTTGTTCACCTTGTCCTCTTTTTTAGTGGGCAAATAAACAAGTGAACGAGGCTGGTGCACTCTTCCTTCTTTAGCTGTATTTAACACACAGGTTTAGCTAACTACCATGGCTGCTTGGTCCCCTGAGCTTCAACCCAGCTTGTGAAAGACTCCCTTTGTAGTGTACAGCCTCCTCCGTGTCCCTTTAACAAGGTCTTTCTATTGAAAGTTTTCAGGGTGAGAGAAAAGCAAAAGCGTAATAAAAGATATTTGTTGGCTATTGTGATGGAACAGATGACGTTTATTTTTATTTTTTGGGTCAGTAAAGCAGCATTACTACTAGTCTGGATGTTTAAGGTAGCTACTAGTACCATTATTTGTGTCCTTGAAATCTAGCTAGGAGACTCCTACGGCTTCTAGCCTCCTTACCTTTGCCCCTTTTCCCCCCAACCTATATCCCTGCCATCCTGACCCAAATCCCCCCTCTAGTTTCCAGAGGACCCAACTCCCTAGCTGGCATCTAACAGTGAAAGACAAAAGTAAAACAGTCCCTTTTATAGTGACCCCCGGCCGTTTGGTTTCTCTTGTAGCCGTTTCGCCGAGTGACCTTCTCGGTGGTGAGCCAGCCCCAGGACCCTCACCAGCAGGGATCGCTGCAGAGCTGCTACGACAGCGGCCTGGATGAGTCGGAGACACCCAGCAGCAAGAGCTCATCGGGCCCCCGGCTGGGCGCCCTTCCCCTGCCTGAGGACAGCTACGAGAGGACAACGCCGGATGGCAGTGTCGGTGAGGCAGAGCACATGGAAAATGGTAGGGGCAAACACTGAAAGGAGATTAAGAAATCGCTAAGATACAGGAAGCACACATGCACATACTGCCTAGAGATTTCACGCAGGGCGTCCGATGGTAGACAGTATCACAGACAGAGAGCAGAAACATATACAGTTTTCCCTTTTCTCAGTCCTTCTGGTATCCAGACGACATTTCTTTGAATCAGGTATGATGTGGTGTGGTCGTTGTGATGTAGTAGCTGCTGGAACTTTTATTAAAGCTAAAACCCATCCACAAACGTGCATCATGTGAAGATGAGGTGTGGGATTTATTCTAAAACCTATGATTCTGTTTCAGAAACTGTAGGCTTATCAGATCAAAGGGGCTACATGAGGGACTGTATCTAACAGACGTATTCTTTTAGATCAACACCTTTCACATCGTCTTTATCCTTTTAGTTTTGGACTATTTTAAAATTCCCATTGAATTTCATTTGTCGTCTAGGTTTCAGCTTGACGGAGGATAGATTTCTAATAAGATCTCTCTATCTTGCCTTGTATTCTTTGAGATAAAGTGAAGAGGTGTAACAATGGGGGGCTGATACTCAACCTGAATTGTTTAGAGGCTACACACATAGCTGCTGTGCTGATTTATAATGCGTGTTTGGCTCGAGGCCCTTATGAAGGAGTTCATTCTGCTCCAATTGGGAGATTGAACTGATTTTTCTGTAGGTTGTAATGTAAAAAAGACTGTAGCCCAGAGTGAGTGAGTGGGAGCAATGCAAAAAGAGCCTATTGTAAAAGCAGTCTCCTGGTGAAGTATTGTATCTCCTCTTGCAGAACCTTCTCACAGCTAGCCTGAGCTGGTTTCCCATCAAGGCCAAAATATGTATGAGTGTGTGCGTGTGTGTATCTGGGTGTGCAGTGAGAGATGGGGGTAATGGTCCCATTCATAGTCTAGGAGTCTGAGGCGATGCTTAACAAGGAGTAGCTGTCTTGAGAGTGCTAAGCCTAAGTGCAGAGGCTTCCCCGCTGCAGCTTAGGATAAGGATATTCAAATGGCTTAAAGAGTCACATCCTCTCTTTTTAGATAGAGTTGTTTGGTAGATGTAGATCAATGTAGTCGATAGAATCTTCCATTATATCCATAAGGTGAAGCACGACTGTACCTCGAGGGACTATCTGAGTGGGTTAATGTCTAGTTATGGCTTTGCACTGACCGGAGACAACACATAAAAAGTCTGGCAAACCGGACAGATGGGCACGTCAAACAGGTGACCACGGTGAGGTTTTCTCAAAAGGGATTTGAAGCACTTTGATGTGAGCTGATATAGGACTACCTTTGCAGACAACAGGCACCATTTACTGACCAAATTAGACTTTAAAATTAAAAGGCTCATTTCGGTTCGGTTGCTGTTGAAAGCAGCTGAACAGGGAAATAGCGAATAGCAAACCCAGTTAGGTCAAAAGCGAGATCAGCCTGTCAATCAAACTCAAGAGTAAAAACAGCATAAATAGTGGAGCAAATGAATCCAAACATGGAATATTGAATCCACAGAAAGCTCATGCATCATAAAATATAGTCCTATTAGGAATATGTTACAATTACCGCTCTGCCCCGGAATATATGGCATTATAATTCCAATCGATTCTGGTTTCAGCCCAAAGTGTGTGTGTGTTGCTAATTCCGCAGCTTCCGAGGGTACGAGTGAAAAGTACACCGGAGCTTTAAAGGAGATTTGTTGGAGAACAGAGTCAAGGTCAATTCATGAATCAGTCTCCATCTAAGAGAAACAACATGCTTTGCTGCTGCTCGCTATCTTTAGTGAGATCAGCTGAACTGGTGTGTATTTCTGTGTGTGTGTAGTTGGGAAGGCAGCAGTACAAGCCAGATTGGAAGTAAGGGAGTGTACGTGAATATTGGCTTGTATTGTTCCAATGCTTTGTTTCCAAATCAAGTTCTAGATCTCACATTTTTTGTTGCACATTTGTACAAATTGGAGTTCTTTCAGTTTGTACTCGGAGGCTGTGAGGTGAAATAACCTGGACTGAGGTAGGCAGCAGAGTGGCCTTGTGGTCTGAAAGACTGTAATTGGTCCAGGTCCTGTGATTCAGTCCCAGGAAGAAAAAAGAAAAAGCATCTCTATGTTTCCACTTAAAGAGTCCTTGAGGAAGACGCTGAGCCCCTGCTTGCTCACTTATGCTAGGTCACTCCGGATAAGGGCATCAGCTAAATACCTAAGTGTAAAGTAAATGCAATCATCTAAGGTTAGGGCAAATATTGGCAAACTGCTTGAGGCTCTTGAGGGAAGCTAACTATAGTCATTAGCACTCCCCCTTGTGTTGTAGCCAGAGCTCACACAGACGCCATCAGCGGTGCATTTACTCAGTATGAAACCCTTTTTTAGGAAATTAGGGAGTTATGAGGAAAGAGGGAGAACAAAAGTTAGCAGATGGCTGGCTGTGGTGCTCAGTGCTGACATGGGCATCATTAACGACACGTAACTGCAGACGTTTATGTGTGTAACGCACCAGCCGTTTGAGGTGCGAGTCTATTTTAGATCTGTGCAAAAAAAGGACCAAGTTAGGGGGAAGAAAGTGGAATAGGAGGTTTGTTTTGAGGCTTGTTTTGCTGCACACACGCGGTAATGGCTTGGGTCATTCCTGTTGAAATCTCAACCTTGCAGCTCGAAGCATCAGTTTCAGAATGTTGAGGTATTTGATTTTTGTTCTTTTATTCTTTTAGTCATCATGTTTGCCATGTTGCTCCGTGTCAGGGTGAAATGCAGAAAAAGCCCAGTGTCCCTTTCTTTCTTTTTTGATTCTGTGCTTTTTCCAGCTCCGGCTTGCTCGTTGTCAATCGATGCTCGCACAATGTGCACGAACAATCGCCCTCCGCTCGCAGCTGCTCACACACATGAATGCGCTCACACACGCAAGTACCGCTCTCCCCGCCCGCCACCCCCCCAGGGACAAACACACATGGAGACAACACACACAGACTATGTTTTCACTCTCCTCATCCTTCCTTTCTGCCTCCCCTGCACAGATGTGCTGAAGGACCGCGTTTTTCTTTTTCTCATCTCCTTCATCAAGGTCAGGTTTCAAACTTTATTATTTTCTGCTGGGTAACTTCTTTCCGTGGGGAGTGTCAAAAATAAAATAATAATAATGAAAAAATAAATAAAAAATCAACCTCTCTCCACACAAGGCAGATTCTCCCAGCACTGACTCAAAACACTGAGTGTTGGGGGTCACTGCAGGAATATCAGCACATTTTTGACTTATTCCACACAGCGCAGACAAATCGCAGACGTTGTTTTAGCTGAGAGAAAGACTGCTTTTGGAAATACTGCCATATTTTTTTGCGAATGCTTCTGAATTTGTTCAGTTAAACGGTGCACAAATAATAACATTTGTAGATTTTAGTAGCCCTGTGATAGACTGGTGACCTGTCCCTGCCTTCACCCTAAGTCGGCTGGGATAGACTCCAGCTCCCCCGCGACCCTGCAGAGGATTAAGTGGTGTATAGATAATGGACGGATGGATGTTAGTAACCTGTCAGAACACAAAATACACCACTGTCACCGTCATTCTTAACTAGAATTGAACCCCACATATAGTCCAGCTATGTTTCCTGGTATGTTTCATGTAGTCTCCATCTATCTGATGCACAGCTGGGCCCCTCACTTATTCATAAGGTTACCCTGGTGCTCATTAGATATTCATAAATGCCGAGTGTTTGGAGTCAAACACCCGATTAGGCCGTTATGGATGTCAAAGAGCCCTTCCAGATGTACGGTGTTATCAGCGGGTCAAAGACTCCATTATTGATCTCCACGTCGGCAGGGGGGCAGTAGATTTTTCAATTTTTACAGCTGTTAGTTCAAGCACACCTCAAAATAACACGCGTCCACACTGCTCTTTCATGATGAGCGAGGCGTCTGAGGTGTTCTCATGTGAAACCTCTGTATGAATCTGCTCCCGGCGCTGAAGATGTAATATCATTTTCCCGTACATCAGTCCGGCTATACGGTGGTGCTCTGCTTGTTGCTGCAGGTCACGCTGGCAAGCATGAATCATTACATGGTGTTTTTTTTTTTTTTTTCATGTAGAAAAAAAAATGCTAATGTGTAACTATAACCTTTTACTTTAGCTTCACCTATTTGTATTCATCCTGAGTTCATAGGACAATGTATGCCGGGCTGCCACTGGCTATGCTAGGGAAGGCGAGGCTAATGCATCCTGTGTGCAAATCAGAATAGAGTTTACCCACTTCTTATTGAATTTTCCGGTCAAAAACTTTCCTGAAAAATTTTGTTTTTTGCAGCAGCTTATGACGACTCCCGGCAGACAGGAGGATATACATTAGTTTACTCAACTTTATATTTACCACTGAATCACTGAGAGCATCTCACAGGGGCTGATGCCTGATTTCATTTATGCTGGCTGCTAAGACAGATGAATAGTGCAAATTTATTGTAGCCTCTAAGAGAGTAATAGCACGTCCTACTGGCTGCTAACGTTAGCCTCCCACGTTTCTTTTTCTGCCTTGGCTGCCAGACAACCACCCCCCCCCAGCACACATAAGCACACACAGACCAGACTCTATCTCTTTCCTGTCTCTCCTGCTGAGAAATCTTAGGGTACCACTGTTGGATTACAAACATCATCATTTAGTGTTGGCCAGCCGGTTCAATAGAGTAGGACAGACAAGTGGCACATCACAGCAGTTATCAATCAGGTAGTCGGCGAGTGTAGCCACTGTCTGGGGGGAAACTCACGAGGTAGAAATACAACACGGCGGGACCGACACTTTTGCACCAAAAAAACATACATGTTAGGCGAGCACACATGAGCTCAGTGACATGAAAACAAATTAGCCCTTGCCATCTCTTCACACACTCTTCTTTTCAAGCGCAATGAGGCACTGAATCATTTTCCAGCTCTGTGAAGCACCTCACTAGATCACTTCATTGTTGTCGTTTCTCTATTTCCAAAAGCTTTACCCGTTGGAATGCTGCTTAGCCCGGTTAATAATGTGCATGTGCGTGCGTAGTTTGTGTGCGAGTCTGTTCATTAGGCAAGCCCAATTGTAGGGCCAGATGGCAAAGCGAGTTTGTTTAATTAAAACCATTCATATTTCAAGAGCGGAGCGGCAGCAGCGCTGGTCTTAGGTCTGATTTCCCTCAACTTGGTGGAGGGATGGGAGTATGTGTGTGTGAATGTGTGTGCCCGTCACCACCCGGTGGAGAGCGGTGTAGTGAAAAATCACCCAGCGGAAGGCACTCATGCTATCAATCAGCATGTTGCACACGATTTTCCCCCCCTGTACGCCTTCCCCAAGGTCACAGTGCATGTGCAGTTAGGAGTTAAAAACACTACAACATTAATCTGGAAATTTAAATCAAGACAGAAATGAAAGAACTGCTAATCAGTTCCATTCAAAACCCATCTATCAAAGGTTTGGATGTTGTACATTTTGCAGCCGGTGTTTGTGTTCTGTGTGCCTGCAGTTGTGGCGCGTGTCTCTCATTCATTTCCATCTGTCCGTTAGCCCTCGCCCCTTATTTCTTTTTGTGATGTCCTCAGGCAAGGCGACAGCAAGGGAGACAGACAGAACAAGAGAACCTGGTGAGATGATGTGAGAGGAAGCACTGAGGGGGAGCATGAAAAGAGGGGAAGCATGGCAAGACAGAGTAAATGAGTAACACACTGCACAGGAGCCCAGGAATGGATCGAAGGATGGGAGGTTGGAAGGAGACCAGGAGATAGAGAGGGAAATTAATAGAAAACAGGAGAGAGATGGAGAATGCGAAATAGAAAGGGAAAAGAAGTGAGGGATGGAGGTTACATGCATGGAGAAGTTGCCAGCAGGGAGTGGCGGTTGACAGAGAGATGATTGATCACTGCTCAGCCGGAGCAGGCTGGTATTCAAATCATACCCCAGTGTCACATCCACAGTCCCATCCTCCTCTCTGCCTCCTCACACGGGTACACGTGGACTGTAAAGCCCCCCTTCAGTGTTGTCTTAACTCCGGTAACACAACCCACTGACAGAATGAAGCCTGAAAAACACTGGTGTTTAAAATGATGCCTGAAGACTGTGTGGAGAAAGCACAAAGGATCAGCTGGACCAAAACAAGACATCCTTTCATTTACTTCTATTGGAATCGAGATCCATATATGTTATGCTCCTTTCTAACAAGTTCATGAAAGTCTCACGTATCACCAGAGTGTGTAGTTTAAGTTTCAGCTCAAAATGCTCATTCTAC
>OMNN01057716.1:9152-20733 GCA_900302755.1 Chromis chromis
AACTGCCTGAGGAGGATCTTTACATTGTGATGCTGGTTAGCCAGGGGCTTAGATAAGTTGCTCAGTGCGCTGCGGTTGACAGGCGCTTGTCGCCCGGACATAGAGTGCATTTAACAGATATGTTCTTGTCCTTACGACAAATAAACTGGCTGCTTAGCAGCGTGATGCTTCACCAGAAATGATCAGAGAACATCTCTGATTGTTATGGAGAGTTTATGGAAATTGGCTCTAGTAACGCAGAAAATCGCGTTCCTACAGTCCAGTAAAGTAATTTAGTTACTAATATTTTTGGTGTAATGCGTTACCTTACTTCGTTACCCATAAAAGTAACAAAATTACAGTAATCCGTTACTTTGTAATCCGTTACCCCCTACACTGCCCCCATACATATGAAATATGTAAGTGGGTGGAGAGATAGTCTTGAGACGATAGAGAACAGAATGATTCCTGTGTCCTAATAACGATAAGAAGCTCTCTAAAATCTTTAAAGCCCCATTTTACAATCTTGCCTCCAGGTCATGGGAACCGATGGTACATCAGGGTTAGTTTCAGATTAAACTACAATATTTCACAATCTGCAGCCTCTGTGTCACCGAGTCCAACAACTGTCCACTGAGCTCCAAACCATGATGCATTTCACTTCGGTGTTCTTTCCCATTTCCCTGCAACAAACAGTTTGTTCTTGGAACAAACAATTCAGTCATCCAAAATTAGATTCTATTTCTGGTTCGTCTTGGGAGCCCTAAGTACTGTACACTTGAAACAGATGTGGAGGATCAAACACAGGAGCAGCTACACAAACATGTTTGCTGTGACAGATTGCTGGGAGGTGAAGACGATTATGCAATGTCTGTGGAATGACTCTAGCTGACGATACGCACAAGAATGTCGAGGTTTGGGATTTGGTTTGGGTGAGCAACGTGAGCTGGTCGGTGTTCCGGAGTTTCAACATGTTCTTCAGAACTTCTACAAATTCCATGTGTGTTCAAACGACAGATTCGAATTGGTGGAAGCAGTTTGTGATTGAAGAGATTTGTCGATGTGCAGCTGTGACCTCAGACTGACATTAAATTGTGTGACCTCAGATTACCGTTAAAACTGTGTTACCTCAGATTATCCTTATTGCTGTGTGACCTCCATGTAGTTTACCGTTAAACTGTGTGACCTCAGACTGACATTATTACTGTGTAACCTCAGATTACCGTTAAAACTGTGTGACCTCAGATTGCCATTAAAACTGTGTGTCCTCAGATTACTGTTAAAACTGTGTGACCTCCATGTAGTTTACCATTAAAACTGTGTGACCTCCATGTAGTTTACCATTAATACTGTGGGACCTTGTAGTTCTGATGCCACCAACCAGTAAAACTGCAAAGTTTCCAGTGATTCTGTCCCACATCATTATCATAACAGTGGTGCAGTTTTACTGTACTAACATCTGAGATGAAAAATAAGCCTCTATTTTTGGAGTTTGTAGTGGAAATGATGCATCTGTTAGCAGTAGAGGAACGTAACTAAGTACATTTACTCAAGTAACTATACTTTCTGCTTCTACTTCACTACATGTGGGAGGTAAATATTGTACAAATTCATCAAAAATAGTATTAAATATAATGTTTTGTTATTAACAGTTTAGTCAACGAATCAGTTAGTTTATTGAACTATTTTGTTAATCATGAAGTCATTATTCAGTTCCAGCTTCATAGATGTGAATGTTTGCTGCTTTTCCTTTATGGTATTTTGATATTAGTATTTTGTAGACATGGATTGATATATTGGCGAGATGATATTATCTACCAATATGAAGCTGTCAAAGATATCTCTGAATCTACATATATGTTGTCTGATATGCACCAACATGAATTGTTGTTTTGGGTATTTGCGATGGAATTTCTCACAGTTTTTTATTGATTGATTAATAGAAGACATACTGTATTTAGAAGATTAATCCATAATGAAAATAATCATAAATTGCAGTTCTATACAAATTTTTTCCAAAGTATCTCTTCGTAAAGTAAAACAGTAAACAGTAAACAGTAAAACCCTTCTGCTACATGAAAACATTTATACTAATGTGATAATAGAGTAATTAGATTATATAATAGTATACAAAGTACTTTTTTTGTAATACATACTTAAGATGTATTTTGAATGCAGGACTTTAACTTGTATCAGAATACTTGTACAGTGTGGTGTTAGTACTTCAGTAAAGGATCTAAGGAGGAATCTCCTTTACACAGTCTACTGGTCTTTTTCCCGTCACCTGTTTTACTCACATTTTCAAGTAGTCTTTAAAACCGGAGTGGAAATGACAGAAGTCTGAGTACTGCAGAAACATTTGAACATTTAACTCAGATCTGACACATAAATTCCATAGAACAAGCTCCTAATATGTACAGATCAATAGGGGTTAGAAGCAGATTATTTAGCATTTGCTGATTTTTTAGAAAATTGGCTAAAATTTGAGCTACATTTGGTTGGAAGCTTTATTGCACTTTAATGTAAAGACTTCAAAGAGTCAACTTTTAAGCTTAGGTGAGGCTGATATGAGGGATTTAGTTGATGTAGTTTGTTTGATTGTCAGTTTGTAGATGCCTGTATGTGCTGGTGGAGTCTAATAATTCATTAATATCCAACCAGATGGAAACATAAGCATTGCAGTCATTTCTTCTACCTGTTTCAGATCTACAGCAGTGGATTCACGTCTGCCCTACACACATTTATATGTTTTATTTTCTGCCCTGCAGCGATTGGTGAGTTGAAGGTCTGAGCAAGCGTCTGGCTGCAGCAGACACTCATCACCTTCTCCACTAAGTCTGATTCTGGGATTTCTGTCCTGGTCTGGACTCGTCTGATGAATCTACAGCCTGATTACCTGACATACATACATGACTTCACCAGGCTTTAATCAGAGCCACATGTCTCAATCCTCCATCTCTCTCTGGAATTTTTTTCATCCATGTTCTTCTTTCCCTTTGGGTTCTTTCTACTTCTCTATTTTTGTCCTCCATCTCTGTTTTTTCTGCCTGACTCTACCTTCTGATCTCAGTCTGGGCCTCAGCGTGAGCTCTGCTGTTAAACTGGAACGTGATTTTGATTGCCAGGCTAAAATATCTCATATGGACGTTTGCTGGCCTTTTATGGCCAAACTCAGGTTTTACAGCTGTTCTCTGGCTCAAGACATTTTGTTCGTTGTTGTGATCACATGTTGAGGAGTTCAAATAATTGGAATTACATATTAAAGGTCGGCGTGATTCATCTGTGGTCGTGTTCTGCCTCTTTAACCTGCGCTCTTTCGATTTTTGATGATTTCATTGCTTTTTCATGCTGTTTGTGCTCTTTTTTCACAGCAGTATCTTTAGTTATTTTAGTCTGTACACTGGTTCAAACATAGTAAAGACTTTGTAGCACTTAATTTATGTGTAATCTTGTGTTTTGGGGTGTGTTTGTTTATTGGAAAGTGATGAATAGTGATGAATAACTTTGAACTTCAACCTTTATTTTCCCTCAGAGGTTTGTAGCACCAAAACATGTCTGCTAGTCTTTTAAAAACAAAAACTCTTCTTCACCAAGCACTTTTCACTCACAAACTAATGGAAGACAATGGAGAACATTGTCTTCCACTGAATTAGATTTAGTCTCTAACATTTAAATTTAAAATGATTAAGCTGCTGTAGCATTAAAATATCCAACACATCATTTCTGGACACATTTTGCAGCAATACTTTCTCACTAATAACCAATCATATGCAGACACTTGGTCACATCTAATTAAAGTCCATTTTAGATGCACTGGGTGACCATCATTTTTCAGCATTGGCCGGTCAAGTTATAGAAAAGATTAACAAAATCCTCATAAGGAGGCTGGAGAGATGGAGGTTAATTAAATCAAATGAGAGACTTTCATCCAGACTGGGGGTTCATGGCCTAATGTTTTCATGTTGTACACTTATTTTCATTTTCTGTTGCTCTTTGATAAACTTAAGTCCCTGAAACTACTTTCTTAAGTTCAGGAGGAAGATCACAGTTTGGTTACAATGTTACAATGTTACAATTTAATTTAGCAGACGCTTTTCTCCAAAGCGACGTACATCTGACAAAGAACAACACAAGCAAAGATCTAGATAGAAGGCGAAAAGGCCAGGAAGAGCAAAAACTCTGCTTTAGGTCCTGATTGGGCACAATGCTGACAGACAGTGCTCGAGAAGTGCACAGTTTTTTTGTTTTTTTTAAATAATAGGAATAACAACAACATCATCAATATGCAACGCTGATAGCATCATCATGCAACGCTGATAGCATCATCAACATCACTAAGTGCGTAGATATTCGTAAAAGAGCTGGGTCTTTAGCTTTTTCTTAAACGTAGAGAGGGACTCTGCGGATCGGATTAAGCTTGGTAACTCATTCCACCACCGGGGGACGACAGAGGAGAACAGTCTAGCAAGCGACTTAGAGCTCTGTTGAGAGGGTGGGATCAGGCGCCTTTCATTGACAGACCGTAGTGGGCGGAGTGGTGTGTACACCTGGATGAGGGAGTCCAGGTATACAGGAGCAGACTTAGTTGCTGATTTGTAAGCGAGAATAAGGGTTTTGAATTTGATGCGAGCAGCGACAGGGAGCCAGTGGAGAGATATTAACAGCGGAGTCACGTGGGCTCTTCTGGGCTGGTTGAAATCTATGCCGAGACAGTTGTGTCATCTGGTGGAAATGACAGGAACAGCTGGGTATTGTCCGCATAACAGTGGTATGAGAAACCATGAAAGCGGATGATAGCACTAAGTGAGGTTTTGTATATAGAGAAGAAAGTATTATCCTTTAGTGAAAAGTTAGAAGACAAACTTCTCCTTCATGTTCATCCACCAGCCGCCTCATCTAATAAGTGATTCACTTCCTGATGACACCAGCAGACAGCAGGCACTAGATGAGGTCTATAGAAGTCTATGAGTCTGTAGAAGAGTTGGGATGTTTCAGCTCCAGCTGTTTAGTAAAATATCTGACGAATGGAAAACCCAAACATATGTGAGTCTCAGTGCCTGTCTCCATAACTCTGTTTACTGTTACATAACGAGGAATTCACCTTCTCATGCAACTTCATAAAGCCAGAGTGCTCTGCCCGCCTCACTGCATCTGCACACAGAGCCGGCTGGCCCATTAGGCAATATAGGCAAATGCTAAGGGCGCCGTGGCCTCCAGGGGGCACCACAAAATCGGAAAGCGTATGTAAATCGCTGATGGAGGGGGCACCATATAAAATCTCACCTAGGGCACCACATTGGGTAGTGCCGGCTCTGTCTACACATATATTCCTGTTGGAACACAACAAATAAATATCAAGAGTCTGTGATTCTCCATGTTTTTGTATAATCCGAAAACTTTTACCAACTTCTCTTCTTCTTAAAGTACAACTTTATTCTTTCAGTCTCCAGCTGTTGAATATCTGAGACAAACATGAGTTTGGTGAAAATACAACGCAGCCAGTTTTTCTCAGTTACCTGAAAGAGTAATGTGTTGTTGCTCAGCGATAGGAACAAATAGTTCCCTTATAACCAAGTACATAACGAAGGAAACACATCATCACCATTGAGTGGTATAAGATTATGGGCAGATTGAAGGGCTGAGAGGCTGTAATTTACAGACTAACAGCAGCTCTGGCCTAACAAAGCCTGGCACTCGTACTGAGAAATGAAAAACGGTGTGTGTTAGTGAGTCGACGGCCAGGCGTGTGTCTGGAGCAGCTGATAATCATTAGACCTCCAGCACTCTGAATCACAAACACTTCAGGAGGATGTTGTGATCGTTGTTTGCTCAGATGGATTCAAAGCCTCCGAGCCATTACATGTACAGAACACAAGAACCTGCTACCAGCTGGTTTTACATAATGTATCTTAGAGGTTGTTACTCTGGTTGCAGATTACTAGTTACAGGCTATATTCTAAAGGTGATCCTCTGTTTGTGTTCAATATGGATTTGTATTTTTTTCTACCCTTATGGAAAAGTAATTTGAGCTTCAGAGCAGGACTCCTGCTATTAAACAAGAACAAAAAGGCTTCCCACCCAACAGCTAAACAATAGAATACGGATCTCGTAACTTGGCAGCAGTTTCACAGAAAGGCGTGGAAGTGATACACTCATGCAGCCACTAATCTGTCCAGTTGTCAGGTGAACTGGGTGGATCAGCTTCCAGACACTCTTTGATGGTTTCCTGATGGATTAGCACTGATCTTAAATAGTCCATGGAGGCCGACAAGAGCTGCTCTCTAATCAGATTTCAAGGAGCTGAAATGTTCCTGCCATGTTTCCCCACCTGTGTGCTTCTAGATCCACCTGTTAATCTCTTTATTCGAGCCACAAAAGCTACATTTGCTCCCACATAATTAATAAGGAGGAGGAAGCTGCCTCTTCACTAACACACTACCTGGTAATCTCCTAATGTTTGCCTTCCCAGGATCAACATCCACATCCAGGCTGATGTCTATCCTAATCCACCCAGAGCCTACACCAAGACAAAGGTTGTGTTTAAGCAGTTAAAGATAACTGCTATCATGGCTGAGGCTGTATTTAAGATCTGAATGCTGGTTCAACCTGCAGAAATTACAGTGTGACCAACAGCTATTGCAGCAGGGCTTCATGGAAATACATGCAGTGTTTCAACAACAATAGAAGCAGATTTTTCAGTTTAACAGACTTATGTTGACCAGGAGGCCTACAGCAGAGAAACAGAAGGAATTATCCAGTCTGCCATCCATACTGTGCAGCCAGCTCCTACTTACATCCTCATTTACTCATTCTCTGACTAACAAACACTGTCCAGCATCTTTAAACATAGGAAATGGATTTCCTAATCTGGTCATCCTTTCACAACTCCATTAGTAGGAAAAAACCTCCAAAATCCCAGTCCTCTGTGAAATACTGATACAGTGTCATCACTCTGCTATTTCAACACTGGTTAGAATAAAGGACAAGTGCTGTCAGACTCCAGGATCAGTTGGAGTGTAGATGAGCTGCAAAGCAACAAGTTAGAAGGAAAAGTTTTTACATAACAGACATGACAACACACTGTTGGCATCAGCAGCAGGACTCATTGTACTTGACCTGCTGCATTAACTGGCGTCTGTGTAGGCATTTTAGTGGCTTAGAAGAGTCCTTCTAGCCTTTAAGTTGTCTCATAACACATAACACTGCTTTGGATCAAATAAACGAGGCTGCGTAGTGCCATCGGATGTGGTGATATAAACTACATTAAACTACTGTAATAAACAGAGTACAAGAAACCAGAAACAAAACAAGCCAAACTTCTGTTTTGGAGAACAACGGCAAGAAGAATTGATTTCAATTGGGAATGTTGGAATTATTGTTTTATGTCAGCTGTTATCAATGGCACAAAAAGGCGGGACGGGACAACAGGCGCGAGCGTTTTCTTTTGGCAGGCAGTTGATGGACAGACAGAAAAGAAAGCTCTCGGGGGCACAGAACAGAAAACGGAAGAGGAAGAAGGAGAAAGATTCTGTAGCGATGAAAAAAGTTTTTCAAAGTGGTTGAAAGACAGTAGGTAAGTTCTGTCAGTGTATCAAGAGGAGGCTTGTAAATATTCAGGTTAGCTAAAGCTACTACTAGCTAAACAACAGGTTACTGTCTTGCAACTGTGTACTGAACAGCGTGCCCGCCGATAGATGTGCAGACGCGATTAGACGGGAGTAAATGACTATTTAATTACTATTACTACTACTATTACTTTACAATATAACAGATCGTGACAAGAAAAATAAAGGAACTTGTTTGTGATTATATTGTTCAGAAAGTTTTTTGTATGTGGTTTGACTGCTGCATTTCTAAAACCTCCTTAACACACACACACACACACACACACACACACACACACACACACACACACACACACAGATTTCAGATATACTTGTTGACTTGCACTTATGGCCTCTTCACTCCAATTTGTGTTTCACACACACACAGGGCATTAATTAGTATTGTGCAGTCTTAGTGTGGATAACAAAGAATGCTAATAAGGTTTAGATTGGATGGCTAACTTTTATACCACAGTGGTGATAATGGTGATCTATGCAGTGTGTCACAGTACAGAATTTTCTATACACACACTCATCATACAATGAAGTCTTAAAGACATTCACTGGCTTTAAGTCCAAGGGCTTGAACACACAAGACACATATTTGTGTTCATGTCATTCAGGTGTGAGGATGGAGAGAAAGAAGAGATGAAGAGAGAGAAAGAAACAGGACAGACAGGGGAAAGCGACAGGTTGGTCTAATATTAGGTGAAAGTGTAGGAACAGCCACTTGATACCAAGTGATTAATTTTTAAAATATTATTTATATTGAAAAATTGCAAGATGTGTAATTTATTCAAAGCTATTAGATAATGCTTGTATGTCATGACTTAGTGGGGAAGAACACAGGCAAGGGGAGTCAGTGATGGCATCTGCTATAGAAGAGACCAGTGAAATAATTAAACTAGTGAGGCCACAAAAACCTAGATGCCCAGTATGGTTTGAATTTCTGCTGACCAACCTATTCACTGTGTCCTTTGGGGAAAATTAGTGCAGCCAGACATGGCAAGCCAATCGCCACAGAGTAGAATGTGGAACAGAGTCACTCAAAATGAATTGTTAGATTCAATATCAGAATGTGTTTTAGGTAAAATTTGTGCCCAGATCAAAGCCTCCAATACTTTGCAGTGGAACTGGACTGCACACCCGATATTTCAAAGCAAGAGCAGGCCTCAGTTATCATACGGTATGTTCATAAAGATGAGAAGAGGAAGGTCACTATTAAGGAGTCTTTTGTGGGGTTCACTGTTGTGAAGGCAAAATTACGACAATGGCTCCAATATGAGGGGAATACACAAGGGTGTCCAAGCATTAATACAACAGAGATGTCCAGAGGCTCTGTTCATCCCCTGCTGTAGCCACAGCCTGAACCTTTTGTTATGTGATGCAGCCTCATCCACCAGAGAGTGTCTAACCTTTTTTGACACTCTTCAAAGATTGTACACCATCTTTTCGTCTTCTGTGAAGAGGTGGGATATTCTCACAGAATTTGTTGACATCACACTGAAGTCTCTGAGTGACACCAGGTGGGAAGCAAAGCTAAACTCTGTCATAGCTGTACGTTTCCAGCTGGGGGGGATTCTAGACGCGCTAGAAAAGCTTGAAGAAGTGGCAGGAGACAGCAAAATTGTCACTGTCTGACGAGATTCTAAGTATGGAGTTCCTTGTGTGCCTCTTGGTTTGGTATGACTTATTGTCAGAGATCAACTTTGCAAGCAAGGCACTACAAGCAGCAGATGTCTCAATGGACACAGCAATTAGATTGATCGATTCGCTGAAAGAGTTTTTGGTCAAGTATAGAGAGGAGGGCTTTCAGAAGTCACTTGACATTTCGCGCAGGATAGCCATTGAAATGGATGCTTCTCCAGAATTGAAAGAGAGACGTTTTAGGAAGCACAAGAGGTTCCAAGATGACAATTCCAGCACTGGTCATCATGAAAAGGAACCTGAGAGGCACTTTAGGTGCATGGTTTTCAATGTCATTGTTGACACAGTCCTGCAAGAGTTGTCTGACAGGTTTTCCAATCTTCAGCTTGTGTCTGAGAAATTTAAATTCATCACTGAAACGGAGCACATGACAAAAGCTGAGCTGGAGGAATCAGTTACCAGATATGCTCTGACTGCCTGTGATGTTTCCAGAGATATCATTCAAGAAATATACCCAGCAAGTTGTCTACTGAAGGGTTACAAGGCTCTTGAGAAGTTAAACTTCCTCATACAGGAGAATCTTGATTTGGTGTTTGGTGTGTAGCCCTTAGATTATTCCTGACCATGCCTCTGACAGTTGCATCTGCCGAGAGATCCTACAGTAAGCTGAAACTTATTAAAACATATCTTTGTTTGAGTATGAGCAATGATCGCTTGACCCAGTTAGCAGTGATCTCTATTGAAAACAGTGTGGCACGGTCTATTTCATTTGATGCCATTCTTACATTTATTCGTACATGAAATGTCATCAAGATGCGACCACAACATCCCTGGCGCGGCATGAAAATACTCTGGCTGTGTCCGAAATCACTCCCTATGCCCTATATAGTGCACTATATAGGGCGCCATTTTGTTGGGGCGTCCGAATTCTAAGTTACAAATTGAGTTCCCTATATAGTGCACTCAAAATTTCCCACAATGCACCGTAAAAAGCAATGTACAGCCGATGGTCACTACCCAAGTGAATATGTACCATAATGCATTACGCGAAGGAAAACGCCGAAAACGCCAGATGGACGGGCGGAACAAGAGCATTAAAAGTTGTTGTACAAATGTAAGTCATTTACCGTTTAGGTTGTATTGTTGATTTTTGTTTTACCTGTCTATTATGCAATAAATTTGATGTGTTTGTACTATGTTTATACAGCACAAGTCATGGCTAGCGAGCGACTGAGCTCGCTAGTGTTAGCTTAGCCTCCTCTATATTTGTCGTCGCCGCTAAATAAATAGTGGATGAGTACATAATAATGTCTAATTGGTATGTTGTGAAACTGCATTGGTGCACCGCATCCATCGTCAATTTATTTTATCTCCGAAGGGACCGATAAGGATGTGGCGAAATTGATTCATCTGAGAAGTGAAACGGAGCACCTGTTGTAAAGGAAGCGTTATGCTTCACTGCTGGATGGGAGTGAGTAACGTCAAGCTCCTGTGAAGAAATCAAGTATATTGTGTATTTATAACAAAAAGTATAACTGCATTTTAAATTATAACTAAATTACTTCTCAATGATCATTGTTAATGACAGCAATAGGCCCGTTTGACGTTTTTATATACGTTTTAATGATTATATTATAATAATATTCTATGCTATTATATCTTGTAGAGCTGTGTTGACAGACATGGACCTTGCTGGTCTGGTGGGTCCTGCCAGAGCAGCTAAGAAATGGGAGAACCTGAAGAAGACATACAAGGTTTGGGTTTATTGTATTTAACTGTAGTCTCAGATGGTAGAAGCATCTATGGAAGGCCACAGTTAGTGTTCTCTTTGCTCTGTTTGACATTTTAAATGAACACTACATTAACTGTGCACAGCAAATCTTTGTTGGTAAGACTTTGTAATGAAGATGAAGCATTTATACTGAAGTAAAGCTTTTAAGTGTATGTAAGTAAAGTATATGATTTACACCTTTATTATAAAGTATCAACTATTGTATATAATAACTGTTATGTGTGCAGGAGCTTAGGAAGCCACCAACAGGGAGTGGCACTGAATCAGGGGAACCCACAGCCGGATCATGGAAGTGGTTCTCCCTCATGGATGAGGCGATAGGAGGGAGACCATCCATTCGCCCCCCCTACCTAATTGCCTCAGCCTGGGGGGAGAACCCTTCCATTTCTGGTGTGGCATCCCCTGATTCAGTGCCACCTGAGAGACAGGGGCAGACTCTAGAGCCAGGGACAGAGTCAGGGGCAGAGTCAGGGCCAGAAGAGCCACGGCCAGCCAAGAGGCAGCGGCGAGACCCTGTCCTTGAACTGCTGGAGAGAGCAGAGGAGAGGGCAGAGGAGAG
>OMNN01057728.1:1931-13864 GCA_900302755.1 Chromis chromis
GGTCCGCAGTTCTCTTCCTGATATCTCGGATTATTTCTTTAGATTTTCCCATGATGTCACACAAGGAAGCAGTGTGTTTGAGGTGTGCCTAAAAATACATCCACAGGTGTGCCCCCAAATTTATTCAAATGTTGTCAATTAACCTATCAAAAGCTTCTGAAGCCATGACATCATCATCTGGGCTTTCATAAATAGTTTGAAAACATAGTAATCTTAGTGTATGTAAACTTTTGACCTTGAAGAAAGTAATAAAAATATCTCTATAAAATTCTCTCTCTCATTATTCTGGCATTTAGCAAATAGAAATAATTTTGGTAATCCTAACTGACCTAAAACAGGAAACGTTTAGTCTGACTGAATGTCAGACAATGAGAAACAAATGGTTATGTGTCTTTTTATGCAGTGTATGTAAACTTCTGGTTTCCACTGTATTTATGAGACAGAAGAATATATGTATCTGTAGCCCACTAAGATAATGTAATAGATACCTAAATGAAGAGAAGAGAGAAAGAGAGTCAGAGTAAGACAGAAGTTCATTCTTCTTTGGCACAACTGAACTTAATCACAGTTGTGCCAAAAAAGAATTTAAACTCAGAGAGAGAGAGAGAGAAAATACTATGAAAAATGTCTCACTGTCATCCTTCTTCTCAAGCTTTATAATTGCTTTCTGTCACCCATGTCTGACCTTCATGACTAGACAACCTGCTGTACTGAAGGAATAAACTGTGAGAGTTCTGGACAGCTGGATATATTTTTAATGCTGAAAGTGATGAGCGCAATGTTTTGCATGATGAATTTTTCGGTAAGTGATGAGCTGAGGCGTTCTGGCAGAAGAAAGTGGGCCAATTCCAGTAAAAAAAAAAAAAAAGCAAAAACACCCTTAGGAAATCTTATTTAAGCGTTACAAATATGATTGTTTAATGGAAGTAATTATGCTTTTCCTCTGTATTGAACAGGTGCAGGACATTACTTCATTCCAAATGTCTCAAAACAACATTTAGACACATGACTCATTCCATCTGCCTGAATGCTGTTGGAAAAAATCTAACAACTGTGGTAAATAAAGGACTGTCAGGAGCGGCTGTCAGACTACTCTGTATCAAGAAAGAAAACACAAAGCAGAGTTAAAGCTGGGGCAGAGCTTATATTCACACAGAGCTGATGTTTACACATTTAATGTTTGGCATGTTGACCATCTTGGTTTAGTGTGTTAAGATGTGAACATTTTGCTAAGCAGCACTAAACAGCTTAGATTTGATGAGAAAGTCATTAGCTTTGCAGGTATTTAGGCATATTCACATTACATTGTCTAAACCACAATTACAAGTAGGGGTGGGAATCACAGGGTACCTCACGATACGATACGCGATACATGGCTCACGATACCGATACTATCAATACTATAACACGATACAGCGATAATCGATATATTGCAGGACAATCACATAACAATACATCACAATATCTATAACTGAAAAAGTTCAGTATTTATTCATTTACTGCAATTTGGTGTCACTTTCACCGGATTTGACACAAATTTGGATGAACCGCTTAACAGAAGTGGGTCCAGACTTTGGACTTAAACGTGGATGGGGGGTCTCTTACGGTAGCGTTGCTGTCCTCCATTATACCTGTACAAACTCTTCTTGGGCCAATTCATTTCCACTCAAGTCTCCTTCATTCATGTGATCAACGCCACCGTGGGGAGTCATTAAGTAGTGACGCTGGGGAAATGGCAGCTGGCAGGGGGATCTGGCAGGGTTTAGAGCGCCTTATTATATTAATTAAAGTATCGATATTTGGTGCCAGCGTATCGATACTCATATCGCACGAGGAGGGACGACGATATTTCGCTGTATCGAGATTTTGTCCCACCCCTAATTACAAGCAGCTGGTTAGGAAGAAACATTCCCAGTAGCCTCTGACTTAATATGTCGCACTTGATGAAAAGAACTGCAGACTTTAAAAAAAAATGTTGACAGAATGGCTCTAAATGTACAGAAAAAATCTATCACAACACAAATTTAGCTACTTTTACAGGAGCTATTGGCGTCTGATCACTTGTTTATCAGTCAGTATTGAAATGCTAAAAATGCGTACAACAACAGAAGTAACTAATTCAGCTGGTGTGACACGGAAAAAAATGTATGAACATTCCCAAGCCAATATAAAGATCGTTTTCCTGCATTTCCCATTCTGCTGAAAATCGAGTAAACGCATCAGTCAATCAAAGTTGACAACATTTTGAACTGATTAAATTGAACAGCCAGAGCTGTCAACATGTTTCCCTCAGAATTACAAATGTTAACATCATGATTGCACAGGAGGGCGGGAATGAACCTCAGGCCTACACACTGATATCTGCAGCTCGCCTCGCTGATTTATGTTGCAATTTGTGCAAAGAAGGAAAAGAAATGCAGAAAAAATGCTCAAGGACTCTACAAACTGTACAGAGTGTACTTCATAAGAATGAGGTGAACTTCAGATGAGCTTTTCAACATAATAAACCTAATTATAAAATAACTCTCGTAACACAAATCACTGTTTGCTCATCGCAGATCCAGAACTGTCGCGATGGACTAAGATATAAGATCCTGGTCGACTTTATCACCTTTTCTGTGTAGTCAACAAATGCTTTCTCTTCAGGAGAATCTATGCAGCATAATGCCTCTCTCGCCTATCTATTGGCAGGCATATTCATTAATTATATTAATGGTATATGAGTCAATCTTTGATGTGGCTGTATATTGTCACGATCCAGAGTGGTGAGAAGAACATTATTTACAGAATGCATTTATTTAATCCCATTTATAGCTGGAGAGGTAGGCTGCGAAGAAACAGGAAATTGTGCGTGAATCTAAAGGTTTGTTATACAATCTGCAAAGTATCTCAAGAGTTACTCAACAGCATTACAACCCACTCTATCCTCAGTGATTCAGAAACTATAAACAGAAGGCAGCAGAAAAAACTGATGACCAGTCTGTCCCATCCCATTGTTTTTTTATGGCAGATGGCAGGCTGGATGCAGAGAGAGGATTAAGCAAAGCCTACTGTCTCAGTTTCCCTCTTATCAGAAAGCAGCAGGTTGGGAGTCAGGAGCAAGAAAAAGACACATCACCACCTCCCCTATGAGTCACTCCATGGTCCCCTACTCACTATCACTGATACAAACACACACACACAGACTGCACACACAAAATAAAAACATATATACAGACCCAGCATTCACAAACACACTCCCACAACTGCATCAGTCTTATTCAAACAGAAACAGAGGCGCTGTCTCTGCAAATTGATGACTGTCCACCGGGGTGGATGCGATGAACTGATGCAGTTCGCCTAATGTCAGACTTCACCAGATTCAAGGAGAAAGTTCACAGCAGCAGCCTTGGACTTCCTGTGAGTCACAGTTTTTTTTAAAACTTTGGACAAACATTGTCACTTCTTATGTTACCACAAAAACTGTGAAAAAAGGTAGCTATATCTGTTTTCTGGTGGTAACATCCTAATGGGAAGTATACACCCATTATCACAACATTCAAACTGACAGGTGAAGTGAATAACATTGATAATCTTGTTACAATGCTATGTTCTGCTGGGAAACCTTGTGTCCTGGCATTCATGTGGATATAATGGGCAATTTCAACATCCATCCAAGTCTGCAATGGTCTGCTCGTACCGCTCTGTAGACATCTGCATGCCAAAATTTGTGATTGTGTAGACTGTCCACACTGCAAGTGCACTAATACCGTGTTTCCAACGACGTGGTTCTAGTTCTAGTTCAGAGCTAGTTCCTGACTAAGAACCGGTTCTTTGTGTTTCCACCGCCGAAGAACCGGCTCCAGGTGCTAAGAACTGGTTCTTAGAAAGAACCAACTCCTTGTTGGGCCAGAGCTAAGAACTGAGTGCTTCGGGAGCTAGGGGCGGGGTTATCGTGTGGGGCGATCAGCTGTGCAGAGGGACACAGAAGCGCTGCTGACCAGCGATCAGCGGTGGAAAAGGACACAAAAGTGATAATATGTGTCCTTTTTCTCCAGGACGTCTCTGGTCTGATCAGATTCATTTGAATGAATCCCGGGACACATGGAAGTTTTGCACACACACACTGTTGTGCTGAAATCCGGTACAATTGTATCGCGGATATGCGGAAGTGCCAGCGGTGGGCAACGCGGACCTCCGTGGACCTAACAAACATCTTTATAAAGATGTTTATCTTATAAATATATAGCCATAGCCAGTGATAGCGGTTAAACAAACGCAATAAGTTGATGATGATATCTATGTTTATCTTCATAAAGATGAACATCTTTATGAAGATAAACATAGATATCATCATCATCAACTTATTGATGGACATCTTTATGAAGATAAACATAGATATCATCATCAACTTATTGCGTTTGTTTAACCACTATGTAATCGATACAAGCTTAGACGGCTTCTGGTGACATAATGACATGGCTCCAACTTGGCTCCTGGCCAGTGGAAACGCAAACCGGTTCTTAGGAGGAACGGAGTTTGAACCAACAAAGCTCCGAACTAGCACTAGCTCCGAACGAGAACTAGCACCACGTTGGTGTAAACACGGTATAATTGTGCATGTGCAAGGAAAACTAATGGCTGTTATCAGGAGAGGCTGTACAAAAAGATTCTCAGTCATTCACACCTTTATAATTCACCATTTAAAGAGTTGTATTTGAAGTACTCACTCCTGGACTTTGGAGGCGCTTTCATTTGTACATGCTTTCCAATGACAGTGCCCAAAAACAGTGGGAAGTTCTAAATTCACTCTGCTCGGCACACCTCACGAACATTTCCAGTGATCCACAGCAATGTAGCCCAATCTGTAAGTAGCTGCTAAATCCTGTAAAAGTGAAAAGTCACAGCCAGTGATGAAGAAACATCCAGACAATGCAGCTGTTAGCTGCTAGCATGTACCTACTGTGGTATGAATAGTGGTTCTGTGATCTACTTTCAAAGTCTGAATTGGTCATGCTGAAACCATGAATTGGCCTTTACTTTGACATAACCCACCCAAACATTGCTGGAGAGCAAGCAACCCCACCCCCCACTGCAATGGCACTTCACAAAAGCAGTATAGCCTCCCCCAGTAGCACATTGCACAGCGCCACATCGCAGAAACTACAGAAGGATCAGCTTGGGGAACACGACAAAAGTCCAGGGCCAGTATTCACAAAGAATCCTAAGGCTAAAAGTAGCTCTTAGTGACGTCACTTCCGCCGATTTTAAGATTTTTCTTAGAATGTTCCCTTGGTAAGATAAAAGCTATTCACAAAGCGTCTTAAGCCTTAAGAGAGCTCCTAAGGTGAAAAAATGTTAGGAGTAGGGAGGAGGACTTTTAAGGAGCCTAGGAGTGTCTTAAACAGACAAAATGACGGAAAGACCGAGAGGAAGGAGAGATATTCTCCGTACGTTAAATGACAGCGATTTAATCATGCTACCGGCTCCATCGTGCAGAGATAATGTTTGTGGCTGACCTCATCGGGGCTGAGCTGACTGTCCCACCCAGCGCTGTAAAGCAATAATGTCTGAGATTAAAGTGATCACAACATTGCAATAAAATGCACCAGTGTAGCAGTGATGACTTGGGTCTGTCACAACCCTCTGTCAGCAGAGTGACCAGTCAGACTATTACCTTTCACAGCCTCGTGTTGCTGCTGGTTTGTTCGCTTTGCGCTGGATGCTCAATCTCCACTCTCGCTTCGGAGTGCAGCTGTACCAGCGCTTCTCAGCGCTTCTCTTCTCGTTGTTTTGGTCATTCTGCCAAATCAAACCGCTTTTTATAAGAACGCCAGCATCACAGGACTGGCTGACAGCTGAGTCTGCGTCCACCGTTAATATCAAATACATGAAGTAGTAAAGTTACCAGCAGGACAGTAAACAAAACAATAAGCAGATCGAATGATCATGAATGAGGGACGTTCAAACATTTTGAAGCTGTGTCACAATTAATTTAATTTGGCTGAGTTTCATCTTCATGACATAAAGTTAATGTCACCATTACACATTTCTTAATACAGTCCAGTTATATGATGGTTGATTTTACTGTCCATTCATTATTAGGACCCCTTTTTGTAACAACCAATCACAGCTCTTAGAAGACTGCGTCATACCTAGCAACGGGGTCAACCACACCTCCTCACTTCCTTGCTCAGAGTTGCTCTCAGGATCTTCATGAATCACTCTTAAGCTAAGATTCCTTGCTAGGAATTTTTAGGCTAAGTTAGGAGCTCTCTTAGAGGACTGTGAATACGGGCCCAGGTGTTGATCCAGCCTCCAAACTCCCAAGACCCCTATTTGACTAAACATCCACAGGATGCGCCAGAAAAGTTCAGACCACAAAAGCCTCACCTTGCAACCCAAAGGATCCATAGGATCTGACTTTAATGTTGTGGCTGATGGATATGTTCAGAAGTTGTGCATAATCATTTGGGCACTGTTATAATACTACCCTAAGGAATCACATCAGAAATCACATGCTATGCCTCTGTGAAGTTTTCCACTGAAAAAGGCTACATCGTGGTAACACTATAGTACTATATGAAGTCTCAGCACTGAATGTATAGAGGATGATTTACATATGCATCAGATCTTTATAAATGTATTCAGATAAGAGGATATTTAGTATGCAGTGTTGTGCAGATGGCAACTCAGTAACACACACTTGACTGGCAAGATAGAAATCTATAGGTCACAACAGTCATGGGTTTTAAAGCAAACACTCAACAGATATAGACCATAACACATAGTAAAGTTCTTGCAGTTTTGCATTAAGGGTGGCATCTTAAATGACCACTTAACACAAGCCTATACATTATATTATTCAACAGTTTCTTGAGTAATAAATGTAGACAGTTTCATTTAAAAGGGTCACAAGAAATAATGTGAAATGACTGGCATATACAATAGAGAAAACCAAAAGCTTAATCTTCATATCAAAACAACACTTCTTCAGCCAGTAATGCTAAATCTATACTCATAGTTCTTGCACCATGGGAACTCATTTCATTTTGTTCAGACATGCTTTAAAACTCGATTTAACTGGACACTGTCTGATAATGCTTGTTGACCTCTCAGAACAACGGCAAATGTGGGTTTATCCAAGGTCACTGCATCAGTCTGAAAGGGGCCATTATAGTAAGAGTTTACAACAGCATTTCCTCTGCCATCTCCTCCAAAACATCTCATTAAAACCTAAAATATGCATCAGCTCTGAAACCCTGCTAAGAGAGAGAATGGCTGACCGAGTGGATGGGATAATTTTACCAAACATAACCTTCACTGAGTCAAATCTGATCTTAGGTAGCGACCTAGAAGCAATGCAAAACAGCCAGCATAAAAAGCCAAGTCACATTCCTAATAAGCATCCACATAATCTCCAATAAAGACATACAAATAAATGAATTATGCAGCAATGAAACAGTGTTTAGACAAACTAACTCAAGTCAATAATGATTCCACTGTAGCATCACATGAAAGTGCTCTAAAACTTCTCAGCAAATTCTCAGCAAAAAAAACATAACTGCATTGTCCAAAATGTCAAACTATTCCTTTAAAGCATAGACAACTATACACTCCATGTTATTTTATCACAACAAGTTTCACATGCTTTCTTCTGTCCAGAACAGCCAGCTGCAACCACTTCCACTGATACCATATAAAAGTGTAAACTGTGTGAACTTCTCCCATTCTAAGAAAGCTCCTAGATTAGCGTACGTCATCTTAAGGAAGTTCAGAGGTTCCATTGACTCCAAGTGACCTGAAGTGTGAGTGCATGACGCATGGTTGCAGTCGGCCCTTGTCTCAGTTGCAGTGGACCTCTTAACTGGACAAGCTGCAGCTGTCCCGCTGTCTGAAAGTCTTGCATGCTTCTGTGTGTGTGTTTATGGCCAGCAAGTAAGAGTGAATGAGTGGATCAAAGAGCAAAGGATGTTCAAGCCATTTATCTCTTTTAATGTTAGTAACAGACACACACACACACATATTTGTCTCCGAGTTATGAGCCAGTGTGTGTGTGTATGCATGTGTGGCTGTGTGTAATGGCCTGTGTTGGGAGGGATCTGGGGGCCTGGGAACTGTGTGGAAATCACATTGGGCTTCCTCTGGCTCATCTCAGAGTCATGGGAAACAACACTAACCAAAAACAACAGGGCTCATGCACGCTGCAGAGTGACCACCCAACATTTCATTGTTTAGACTGGACATTGTAGACTAACTTCTGCCAGAGATAAAAGAGAGGGGAGTATGTCCTTCACACTGACATGTGTCTCTAAAGCATTTTCTCCAGCCTATAAAAAATATGATACCGATAGAAAATATGAACAAACTGGCTTGATATGGTAAAGCATTCAACTTCATATCATTAAGTTGAGTCAAACTATTTTTAGTGTTTGACAAAATCTCAGTCTCATGGTTCTTAGTATGACAACTGCATTAACAGATAGATATTTGGTTTATGTGCTAAAAAACATGTCAGAAGTAGGGTATAATTCTGTACCTTTGCTTAGACACTGATTACCAAACTATATTTATATGGTTGAAATGCAGTGAGAATGTTGGTATCAACACAAGTGAATAGTGTGACCATTTTCATTGTGCCACAGTTTGATAGCTTGCCCTACATTACTTTCTGAAGACTACATTTCATGTTGAAGGTGTGGGTTTCAAGGCAAATAGTAAACACAAATTTAATATTATTTTTTATGTTTTTGTACAAACCTTTAGTGTCTTCTTCTGGGCTCACAGGGTAACGTCTTCCTTTCAGACTGCACAATCAGTCAGATCTGTAAAAACAAAGGAATATTTAGTTAAACAAGCCTCACTGCTAACCTCACCAGTGTGTGACGGCCAGCTCTCTGAACTGCTGCGACTTTTACATGCTTGTGTATCCACGCCGTGATGTTGCTGCTGCCAGCCCCGTCTTTCTACATTTCAGTTTGACTTTGATAATGGCCATCAATAATAGAATGTTTGGTTTCATTTCATTCTAGTTCTAAATTATATTTGGTCTAGTTTACGATCATTCGGGGTGAGTAAAAGAGAAAGATCCCGAGGCCTTACCAGGCCAGATGAGATATGTAATCACTCGCCAAGGGTCTACTCTCAGTTGGACATACATGAAAAACCCCCAAAGAAAGCCGCCCATTCCAACACGGAACTGATGAAAGACTAAGTGACCACCTCCAGTAACCTAGTGCTGCAACAAGGTACTACAACCAGGTATTACAGCTAATCTACAACACACTTCTGACATGCATGTCTTCTGCCTGATCGGTTCAAATATTTTAAATTGGCTAAATTATTAATGGAAAATAATCTATTTGTCAATAACATCCGGATTGAATTGAGAGAGATAGACAGAGAAAGAAGGACAGAGACCAACACTGCTCTCCAACCACTAATCACAGCAAACCAAATTATACATTAACAAAAGACTGGAACATGGGGGAATCGAATCAAAACTCAAAACAAATTTCATTGCAATCTGGCCTTAAACCATGAAAATATATTAGCAGAATATCTCTTTACTGTCGGAGATACAAAGCAGAGACAGATCCTGACCAAATACAGATTCAGTGACCCCCTAGAGCCCCATAGAAACGGACGACACAAGCGTTTGTGGCTACCAATAGAGTAAAGAATCAAGAAATTTGATTAATGAATCCCAAACTTCACAGAGCTAGATAACGATGAAAAGCAACAGACTGTATTCGGGGAGTGGGCTGCACGGTGGCTCAGTGGTTAGCACTGTTGCCTCACAGCTAGAAGATTGCCGGTTCGCGTCCCTGTCCCCGTTAGGACGCCTGGGATCTTTCTGTGTGGAGTTTGCATGTTCTCCCTGTGCAGCGTGGGTTTTCAACGGGTACTCCAGCTTCCTCCCACAGTCCAAAAACATGCTGAGGTTAATTGATGATTCTAAATTGTCCGTAGGTGTGAATGAGAGTGTGCTTGGTTGTTTGTCCTGTGTGTGGCCCTGTGATGGACTGGTGACCTGTCCAGGGTGTCCCCTGCCTTTGCCCGAGTCAGCTGGGATAGACTCCTGCCCCCCCTGCGACCCTGCAGAGGATTAAGCGGCGTACAGATAATGGATGGATGGATGGATGTTTCAGCTTGCATTTTCATACAGTTCTCTCATGAAAACCTGAGAATAACAGGTGCATGATGGTGTTACATGGTGTTTTTTGAGTGTCCAAGAACTCTTTAGTAACTGTGTTAATTATCATGTCTCCCACGTGGTGAGACGTTTTGGCATCTGTGATTTATTTCTGCTACTAGCAAAGGCATCCAATTAGTATTTTGCTTTGAACGGCAGTCAGTCATACAGAGCTTCGTGGCGCCGAATTAAAAAACAAACAAACTAGCTGTGTTTCCTCATGTAGTGGCAACATTTGCAGGAAAGAGTACCAGTTGTTTTTTTGGTTTTTCTATTGCAACCACAGCTTCCTTTTTCAGTGTTTCTCTGCCATCATCCGCTCATTTTGTCGTGCACATGCAGAGCTGCATGTCAGAAACTTTGTGTTTTGTAACCTGATGATAAACAAGATTCCTTTAAACGCAGTAAATTTGTTGATTAGTGATGGAAAATGAAAACCGTGCAAGTTTTCTTTTTTTGTATCAAGCTGCAAAACAAGCTGTAGCATGAATTATTTTGACATCGAACTTTGTGCAATGTGTCACAATGTCGATGCTGAAACGATATATCATGCAACTCCATATTTAACTTACTGAATTATTGAAGCAGGATAAAAAATATGGTATATTTTAAACTGGATTACATGCATATACAGTTAAGTCAAATTGCTCTATAAGTATGACCACATTCAGATACACGTTACGAATGCTGACATTAATTTAGAAGACATTCAGAACATGTTTACAGAAAAGAGGAATTGAAAATGACTAAACATGAGGAAGTCTTTCTATGAAAAACACGGAACAATGAGCTGTCCAGATAATAAATCAGACAACAAGAATAAAAGCAGCGTATGACTCTTAAGGAACAGACACATAAATATTATTGAGCGTAACAGAAAAACTGAAAAAATAAATAAAAGCCTCATTCTGGGGCAGGCAGAGATCCTGTCCTGCGAGAACATAACTCTTATTTTCTTGAGAACTGTCTGTTCATACTAGTGTGTAGAGTAATCAGTTTCATAATGTTGACACAATTGGTTCTATTCTTGCAGCCATACTTTTTGCTATATCTGCCTGTTTCTGATGTCACACTGTGTGATCTGTGTTTAAACATCGGCCTCTGTGCCTATTTAGGGCCGGATAGCATTGTAGTTCACTGTGTATGTGAGTGTCATGATCCCCTGTTTCTCCCTCACTCTCTCACTCCCTCAGTTCAGCTCTTCCTGCAGTTACCTTGATTGCAGAGATTGATGACAGCTGGTGGAGGCAGCTCAGCTGGTGGAGGCAGCTCACCTGCCTCCGATCTTTTGCTCACCATAAAGGCCTGGTTCATTTCCCCACTCACTGCCAGATCATCAAACAATGCTACCTCGTTTCCCTGCCGGTTCCTGTTCGATTTTCCATTTGCTTCTCACGAGCCACCAGAACTTGCTGCTTCCACAACACGTCCATAGCCCGGATCCTGACCCCAGCCTGCCTACCCCTGCTCCTGGCCCCTGTCCTGTCCACTGCCTGCCCCTCTCTTTGTTTAGTTGTAAGCCTAGTGAGTATTTCCGTTTGGTTTGTCTTGCTTTAGTTTATTCGTACCTGCTGTCTTTTGTTGTTTTGTGGGGTGTAGTTGGAGTTATGTCTTAGTTTTTGTAATCTTGTCCTTTTTCTGTATTTAGTCTGGTTTCTCATCCTGTTCTTCTCCCTCAGTTTAGTTTATCTTCTGTATAGGTTTTAGTCTGGTTCCTATGTCCCCGTTGTGTTAGTTTAATTATCATGTGTGGATCCTA
>OMNN01057730.1:2196-14097 GCA_900302755.1 Chromis chromis
CACTTTGTTTCATGTCATCTTTTCTTTAAAAAAAAAAAAAAAAAAGCCCGATAGTGAAACTAACAGTGCGTCACTTTTGTGGTCTTTACTGTTTCTATAAATATCTAAATATCTATCTATAATATATAAGTAGAAGTTCTCCATTATAATCTGCACACATTCCAATGTTGAAGCCTCATTGCGTATGTGAATCTTTCAAATAGTATGTACACTGTACATAATGTATTTGCCTGAATAAATGCTGCTGATAAGTGGAAATACTAGCATTTGCACCCATTTAACCCCTGGATGCCTGAATTTATTTACAATTATATATAAAAAAAAATATTTGTGTTTTTGCTTCAAGCTGATGCTCAATTAAGTGGAGATTGTTAATTTGTCTAGAGCACATAGAATAGATATAAAGGTATGATGCAACAGGCATTAATGGTAACATTTTTTTATTGATGCCACAAATGCCACTCTGACCGGTCCTACTTCTCGTAGGATTTCCTTGAGTCCATTAGTAAAAATAGTTTGTTGATGGAGGTGGGGGTACAAATAAAATCTTTTTTTCTTTTCCTCTTTTTTGTTGTTGTAAACAAACAGTCTGAAATCAGAGCTACCGTAAAGCCAAAACACAATTTACCAGACAATTCAAAAATCTTAAAAGAAAACAGCCTTCAGTCTGACTTTTTATGGTCACAGAAAATTAAAAGAACACTTTTACAGCTGCTGTGAGTTCCAGTCACAAATCCTTCTCTCTAAACTGGCCTTACAGCTTCAGCTACCCATCAGCAGTGCTTCTAACAGGTTCCTAGGTACGTATTGAATATCCACAAACCGGCATTGGGGGAATGCATACGCTATCTCATCTGCAGTCTGAATGCAAGTGGTATGAGAGTCAAAATAATTAATACTGTGTGTGTTTCTGGTTAATGAAGGAACATGTGCAGACTGTGCAGCTTAGTTGAGCTCTGTGGCACAGAAGAGTAACTTATATCAGGCTGTGGACAACGATAACACCTGTCAGTGGGTCACTTCATTGTTGGTTTTTGTCCTTTACTTGAGAACTTTGCATTAGGAAGAAAGAAAAATGAGGACAAAAAACACATTGTTCTGTGTAAAAATCATGTTGCAGTGCAGTCAGATGGACTCAGCCAAATCAAACGGGTATCTTCCAAAGTCTTTTTTAAAAGCACCTTCGGGCCACTTTCTACCTTTATCAGAGAACTGAAAGTAGAGAGATGACAGGAAATTAGGGAAGAGAAAGATGGAGAACGACATCCAACTAAAGGTCGGTTAAGATGACCGTGAACATCCCTGGTTCCCATCCAGTCTGGTGACCTTTGTTACATGTCGTTCTCCATCTCACTGTCACTTTCCTGTCATCTCTGCACTGATGCTCTCTAATAAAACCATAAAATAAACCAATACTGAACAATAAAACCTGGAGATGTTGCACTACATGGTTGCTGCCTCAACGTGAGTCCTGAAAACACAATGAAGGATTTTAAATTTGGTTTTCTAAAGTTTTGAATCCACTGTCCAAGGCCACCTGGTCAACCCAAAGTCTCAGTCTCTTCAGTATAAAATGTCCTTCTTATATGAGTTTCCCTCCACTTTAGACTGCCAAAGCCTTGTGTTGCCTTTGGCTGAACTTAATATAGTTTTGTATGAAACAAGGGTCATGATGTGGATTTTGTCCCCCGTATTTATACTGGAGTCAATTTAGGTCCAGAGTGGAGAGAAGGGAACATTTACAGCAAACATTAGCTCTCAAAATGTTGTTTTTGCCCTGATGACCGTTAATAACATAATTCATCACATATAATCACAGACCAGTTACAAACTACTGCAGCAAGACAGTTTCCATTGGAGAACTCGAAAGTGGTGCTGAATTTTAGGTGCTCAGTAAACCTGCACTTAGCCAATCAATATCAGCTTCTCTAAAATCATAGATGGGATATTAAACATGTATGTATTAACATGGAACAGGACCAATCATATGTTACATCATTATTTCTGATGTCTCTACTAATTCTGTCGCACTCAGCTCCGATTAAATTTCTACCTAGTTTTTTCTATGCAAATCTTTACAAACACCTCACAACCATCTGAGCTGCTGGGTTTGAAAGGTTTATTATCTTTTAAAAACTGTAAAGAAAATAATACACGTTTTAATCAGACCCAGAAACTTTAAAAACTGTAAGAATCATCTGATCTTCAACTTTCTGATGGTCCTCTTCATCTGTGGCGCACAGTTCGGTCGGGAAACGTAATCGAATCTAAGCTTAAAATCTTCATATTTCATCAAAATCATTAATTCACCAGGTTTCATTAAAAAAAAAAAAAGACCAAAAGTAAACCAGATTCTGTAAGAAACTAAAAATTCTGCGCTCCTCGTCGCAACCGTGAAGTCATTAGTGACTAATCTGCAATTGACAGTCGTGACAAAAATTGTGTTTACCCAAAGCAGTGACAACACAAGTGTCTAAACAAATAAAAATGTAAGTAGTTAAATATATATAGTATGTAGAGTCACATGTGGTGTGACATCGATGACTCTGCATTAAATCTAAGCTCACAATATGATGGACCAGCAGTATGTTTGTCTGAGTCTGAGCAGCTGGAGCTTTTATAAGTCGAACAAAGTGTACATAGCCATGGAATTATAGATCCCCTTCAGGGAAATTCAGGTTGTTTACCTTGTTAGCATCTCCATATGGTGTTTTTTTTATATGCTTGAAGACAAATCATGAGCAAAATAAGCAGTCAACACCACGGCTGAACTTCCACCCTAAAACTGGAGTGATGACCACCTCAAATTCTAGAGCAGGGGTCTCAAACTGCATTCCTTATGGCATGAAGCATGTTTTAGGTGTTTCCCTCTTCCAACACACCTGACTCAAATGATCATCTCATCATCCAGCTCTGCAGAAGCCTGATAACGATCCTGATCATTTGAATCAGGTGTGTTGGAAGAGGGAAACATTTAAAACATGCAGGATAGTGGCCCTCGAGGAATGCAGTTTGAGACCCCTGTTCTAGAGGAGGCAGCAGTAGAGTAACATATAAACCATCTTAAGACATGAAGGGGTTATATCTTGGGGGGGGAGATCTAAATATGTAACTCTGACGCACAGAGATTAGATTTTAGTGGTTTAATCAACAACCAGAGAAGAACTTTTAAAGAAAACACATGGAAGATAACTGCTGTTCTCACTAACAACAAAGAAACTGACAGCCTGCTTGCAGATAGCAGTTGCAAATATATATATATGTATAGTGGCCAAACGCTCCATCTTTATCTGTTTTTTGTGCTGCAAAAATGACGTAATCAGAGACGTGATGTTCCTCATCTTGTTCCTTGTGCTGCCTGCACGCAGATCAGGCCTGTACTATAAGTACATGTGACGTAAATCATTGTGGTGGTATACACACAGAGGCAGATTGAGTTTACATGAATGTAAGCAGCTGTGAAGAAACACAGGCCGTGGCATCACATCACTGATAACACACGTTCACTGATGGTATTTTCTTAAAAAAAACATGCCTGATTTGTTCCTCTGTGCCTGATAGCAGAACCAAGATGTTTTGCCCTGCAGTAGTTAGTGAATAAATCAGTGTGTTTGTTTACAGCTGGCTTGTAAGAAACCAGGAATGGTCCTTTCACGATACCACAAATATGCCAAGAAGCTAAATGTACTCGGCCTCGGAGAGAAAACAAAGAAGGAGACAGTTTTATGAGCTGTTTTTGGACACGGGGGTCTCTTGGCCATGTGGTTTGAATTATAAACGACACTTAATAGCTTAAATATTCAATTCTATTAGGGGGAAAAGATGACATAAACCGGTGGTAATAAAGGTGTGAAGTGTATTTTGTTTTTTGCTGAAGAACTTTTTAGCCTATTTTTTTTCTTTTCCATTAACTTATTGAGTTAATTCAAAGAAAACAATGATAGTAAAGGTCTTTTTTTTATTAGAACAACTCACCTTATGAGCCTCAGAGGACTGTCATGCTGCCAAGAACATGCCGTAGATACACTGACTCATAAATCGACCCTCCACGTCCGCTTTACACATTTGGTCTGCGTTGTGTCATGGTCAGGCAGTCTGGCAGCGAGCCGACATAATCAGACTTGTGTGTTTGTCTTTGTTCGTAGGTCCAGATGGATGTTTTCTGCAGCGATCTGAGCCTCCGAAGCGCACCGCTCAACCTTCCTCACGGCGTCCAAATGCTGGACCTGTCTCGAAACCAGGTGCAAAATCTCAGCCAGGAAACTCTGGCGTACCACACCGGCTTCCATCACCTGAACCTCCACTCCAACAAGATCCACTTCATCCAGCCGGGCCTCTTCAAAAACATGACAGATCTGAAAGTCCTGGATCTGTCCAGGAATCACCTGAATGTTTTTGCGCACTCTAAAATAAACATTGGACCTCTTACAGCTGTGGAGTCGCTCGATCTTTCAAGCAATGGGCTGTACACGGGAATGTCGGATATCTTCCTTGCTGAATCTCCGTCCCTCACGAACCTCTCTCTGAACAGCAACAGCATCACCAAAATAGCACAAGATACCTTCAATGGATCCATGTCCTTGAGGAAAATCAGCCTCCACAATAATGTCATCTTGGAGATTGAAGACGGAGCTTTTGACTCCTTAGATCATCTGGCTGAACTCGATTTGTCCAAGAATTCAATCACATGCATCACAGACTTCAACCTCTACAACTTAGAGGTGCTCAACCTCAGCAAGAACAGCATGGAGCTTTTCCACAGCGCGCAGTCGTCGTCCGATTTCTACAAACTTGTCTCTCTTGATCTGAGTGAAAACAAAATGTCCTACTTTCCTCTTCTTCCGAGGAACAATGTCCTCGAATATCTAGACGTTTCACGAAACCATCTTCAGAGCGTCAACATCACAGGAAGCTCTGAAAAAACGGCAAAACTGCAAATTTTTAATCAGCTCAGATACCTGGACATGAGTTACAACCAGCTCCAAAGCATATCCGAGTGTTTTTTTTACTGCATGGGATCTCTCGAGGTCCTGAATGTGAGCAATAACTGTATCGGCTCGTTTTCCGTCACCAGCGAAGCCTTCCTCCAGAGAGTTAAGATCATCAATCTCAGCAATAACGCACTGAAAAGTTTGACTTTTGGGGAGAACACACTGCAGTCGCTGGAGAAGCTCTTCTTGCAAGGAAACGACCTCACCACCCTGGACCATCAAATATTTCAAAGACTCCCGAGTATCACACACCTGGAGCTCCAGCAGAACAATCTGAAAATCTGTGATCAAAACCAGCATGACCTACTGGACCAAGACCACCAGGATCCTCCCAACTGTGTGTCCTTTTCTTCTGTTAGAAACTTGCAGTATCTGTACCTCTCTGAAACCAATCTGAGGACTTTGCCTGCAAACGCATTCGTGAACACCCCTCTGAAGTTACTGGACTTGTCCCTGAACCCGGGTTTGGACATGGACAAAGACTCTCTGTCTGGTCTGGACCATTCGCTGGTTCACCTCCTCCTTCGGGAAAACAACATTTCCAGTCTAAACACGGATCTGTCCTCGCTGACCAACCTCAAACATGTCGATCTGTCCACCAACCAGCTCACCACTCTGCCCATGTGGAACAAAGAGTCCTCCATCGAGTCCCTAAACCTGCAGAACAACAACCTGGTCACGCTGGAGTACAGCACCATGCTCGCTCTGGAGCACTCGCTGAAAACCCTCTACATGGGCTCCAACCCTTTGAGCTGCTGCAGCAACCTGGGCTTCCTCCACATGGTGCAGCACTCGGCGGTGGTCGTCCCCGACATCGAGACCGTCACCTGCGTTTACGAGGAATATTCAGAGCCGGTCAACATCGGGCAGGTGACTGAGGAAATGTGTCAAGGACCGGACATCCCGAAGTACGTCATTGTTGTTATTGTGACGTTGTTAATTGTGATGATCGTGTTGGGGCTGCTGGTTAAATGTTGCCACTCGAGGAAGCGAAAACACAACAGAAGCTTCAACGCATAATGAAGGCCATGAAGGAATTTATATCTCCAATTTCTGTACATGAAACATTTTAAAATGTGAATGTAGCGTCTGTGGTGCCACCCAAAGTCTTCTGAAGGGACAATTTAAAGCCTTGATTTGGGTTTCCCACTACGCAAAGCAACCACTGACAAGCAAATGTGCCCTAATGTCTCCGACATGAAGTAAAACTATCAAAACCAGAACTTCCTGCGGAAAATATTCACCTTGAACATTAAACATCTAACTCTACGCATTTTTTTTTAAACCTGTGCAAATAATGTGTGCTTTACCTTCGGCTTCATGATGCTACACAAGAGACGGGAAGAAAAAAGACGCAGTGCAGATGGAAATAACAGAAAAATTTGTTGGATGTTCAAGGCAAATATATGAGCCAGTGGTGTAGTTTGCTTGAATTTTTGTCTGAACACACCTTCATGGCTAAAGTAGCAGTGTTTGTTGGAACTACTGAAAACAATGTTTGTTTTCAGTAGTGAACCACACGCTGCACATGAGTTTATTGAATGTTTATTGAATGTAAAATGAAGAATCCACACTAAAACACTTCCACATGACATCGACAGAATGGACTGAAATGCAGCAATAAAATACAGTAAAGTGAATGTTTGACATGTTGGAAAATACGCTTTTTCAACTTACTTGTTACATGAAAATTTGACACCAGTATCACGTCTGTATGATAAATATGAAGGTACAACAAGCAGCCACTTAGCTTAGCGTAAGGACTGAAAGCAAGGGGTAAATCTACCTAGCAGCACCTTTAAAGCTCGCCTTTTAATGTTATATCTCATGTGTAATCTTTACAAAAGTGTAAAAATGACTTTGTGTTGTTTGTGCACATTAAACCAACAATGTGGTAAATGATGAGCTTTAGAGATGCTGCTTTGAACAGACACCGCTAGGCTAGCTACTTCCAATCTTTGGTACGTTCCATTTTACCTTAAAGTTGGAACTCCCGAGTTCACAGTTGTAAATTCCAGCTGGAACGTTTCCTGTTGTCCGCTATCTGGCAGAAAATTGGAAGAAATCAACCGTAGTGACAGTAATGTAGTGTTCATTAGCACTTCTGTCTTGCCCGGACAACATGAAACATGGAACCAGCTGACGTGAAACAATAATTAGAACTTTTTAGATTGAAAACAATTCCTAAAGGCTTCTTTCCATTGCTTTTCTCGTAGATGGACAGAGTTTTGTTTTTCTTAAAAAATTTTTTAGCGGTTAGCAAACAACCAGTTTTGTTTCCAGGCTTTTCTACTCTGTTTATTACAGCTATGTGCAACATAGACTATACAACCACCTTCTGATGGCACTAACCTAGTTTATTCAAAGTAGTTCATGAATTTTGCAACATTTTAAAGCTTACTTCAAATTTGCTTTTTTGTATTCGATGTACTCAGACTTAATCGACTTATAACGTAACGTAGCATAAATGCTAAGTTATGCTAACTGCTCGCTAGCTTCACTGTTACCATGCAGACATGAGGGTGTTATCGATTTTCTCAACCCATTTCAGACATTTTAACTTGAAAGCAAACTAGCGTGTCTTCCTAAATGTTGTATTAAAGGGTTGCATGTGGTGAAGATAAATCAGTGACTGAGACAACAGAAAATAAAACAGACTGAAGAAGCGTCAACAATGAAGTCTTCACTCAGTAGGGGATTTCTACTTTAAGCTAAAAATAAAGAAAGTAACACTAGAAAAGGTCATGAAACAAAACGCTCTTTATTCATGAAGTAAGACTAAGGTGTTTATTTAAGTAATCCAACCCGTCTCTTTAACCTTTATGTAGTTTGCACTTTAAACTTCCTCTTGTTTTTGTGATTGTATCTCGTTTTGTGACACTAAATTAACATTTAAGAGCTGAGTAATACTGCTAGAGTTCCACACAGAGCATATGTCAATATAATTTATTTTTTTTATTATAAAAAACTAAGCTGGATATGTTACACAGTATGTTTCCCATGTTGATCCCAGGTCCATGGTGCTCATTTTATTAATTTGACATATTTCAGATGAAACTGACAGCAAGACAAAGCACTGATGTGAATAACTGTGATATTCTGATATAGAAGTACAGTATACATGCTGTATATGGGTTTTTTTTAACACATAAATAAATATTAAATCCAGCGCTGTCTTGTAGTGGGCTACACTGGGATCCATAGTTTCATGTGTTTTCACTGTGTTTAATCCTAAAACCACATTTTTATATCATTATCGACAAGTAATGCTTGTAATGTATTTTTTTTTCATCTGGTCATGTAACAGTTGCAGTTTTGTACCAAATGAAGGACATTTTCTAAACTCTGTGTTTGTCATTTGTTGTAAACCTCAAAAACTGTGTTCACACCAGCCTATAATAATGTACATATTTATAGTATTTGGAAATGTGGGCAGGTTTAAAAGGTTTCCTGTGGTAAGGCACACATTAATATTAACATTTAACTTATTGCAGTGCACGTAAAGCTTTTAGTGTTATTTTTCGGCATTTTCGCCTTTTTTATTAGGAAGTGAAACAATGTGGGGACACAGCAGGGGAATGCTGTGTAATAACTGTCAGGGTTGGCTGGAATTTAAACCAGGAACACATTGCTGACATTTGCATCCGTGTTGTTTGATCCCTAACCACTCAGCTATCATGTCGCCCTACAAGTTTATGTTTGTGCCTCGAGTTAGATGAAAACTGATGCACCCAGCAGCTGGTTAGTTTAGCTCACAGCAAATAATGGAATCATGAGGAAAGTTTCTGGCTTTCCAAAAGTAAACAAAGAGGCTTTAGAGGTATTAGTTTCCAGAGCCAGGCTAGTAGCTTCCCCTTGTTTCCAGTCTTAATGCTAAGCCAAGTTCATGGACTGTTTGTAGCTTCTGACATGAGAGTAACTCTCAGTGATAAAGTGAATTAGATTATCTCTCAAAATGCCAAACTATTCCTTTAAGTGCACAGGTTGCAAATGATTTAAGGAGATTCATGAGGAAACACAATGCATGTTTTTCCAACTGAATTGAGATAGAGATAATTGAGATAGAATACTTGTTTAACAAGCTGTCATTGTGAAAATATTAAATATAAGCAATGCATACTTTGATTCCTAAATTTAAATAATTCCACATTTGTATGACTTTATGTACTGGATGTCAGCAAGAGGGAGATGCAAACTCAAACGTAGTTGATTTGTAACGTAGCACAACATAAATGCTAAGCTAAGCTAAGCTAAGCCAACTGCATGCTAGCTTCACTTTCACCATGTAGGCATGAGGGTGTTTTTGATTTTTCCATCCCATTTCTCACATTTCAGCTTGGAAGCAAATGAATGTATCATCCTCCAGGATTTAGCTACACTTTGCTGCATTATTTTACCCTCTACCTTTACAAACCTTCCAGGGCCTGCTGCTGAGACGTATCTCCACATTATGATGCTGCCACCACCATGCTTCACAGTGGAGACGGTGTGTTTGTGATGATGTGCAGTATTTGGTGTGCGCCAAACATAGTATCAAGTCTGATGGCCAAAAATCCATTACAAGACCTTACTTTGTAAATATGTGTTTTAACTTAAATGTGAAAGGCTATTTTGTAAATTCTGATCAAAAAAGTCAAATAAATTGACTAAGTTTTATGCTAAAAAGCAACAAACTAGAAACGTCTAAGAGTGATGAATATGTTTTAGGCACTGTACTTAGTAATGTTACTCAGAATAGGCTGTACAAGTTGGCCTATTAGTCATTCATTTCAATCATCCTGGTTGTGACCGTGGTCCCAGTGCTGATGAGGTTATTAAATAATGAGGCTGAGCTAATTATGGAAAATTGGTTTCCAGATGGAGCAACAGGGAATCAACACAATTAGAAACAGATTGTAGAAAGAAAGAAGCCACAGCTGTGGGAAAATGGTTTTATCTTTCATCACTCACAGCACTCACTTCTGGCCAAACAAACTCATCGCAGTGCTCAACCACAATCGCTATTCCTTATTTACTTTTACCTAAAGTTGGGTCTGCACTGAGGGGAACCTATTTCGAGAAGTAACGAAGTAAAGAAGAACTTCTGAGACGACACAAAAAAATAAGATTTGATTGGTGGAAGAACAGAATGCAGCGGTGTGTAGTTGCAGAAGGGGAAAGGAATTGAAATGCAAGTTTTCTTATCTCATTTAGCGGCAGTTCCATGAGAATTATCATCCCGTTTTCTTGTGGAAACGTAAATCCTTTTGTGATACAGCAGCTTAGTTAACCAGGAGATGAATGAGGAGATGCACTTGCTAAGTTCTCTCCATCTTCTCTTCACATTTATTAATCTCAATGGGCTTCTCCTGGTTAAATAAAGGTTATAATAATAATAATAATAATTGTGATATAATAGAATTTTTACCCAAAGATGCCAGAAAGACCCTAACAAAATGGTCTAACTCAGGTTTAAATTCCTAGTTGCAGTCCTGCATTCTTTTCTTATTTTATTCCAAACACTGAGTGGATGTTGTGCTTCATTAGCCAGATATTCTGTAATACATCAGTAAACTGCACGCTAATGTTCAGATAACAAACACACAACAGAAGATGCTCCTGTGGTTTTACTTTTCAGTGGTGCATTTGGGTGGCCCACGTGAGGTGGGGAATTTCTAAGCTTCCCATCATGATGTTGCTCTCAAACAGTCAACAAAGGGGGTGAATTCCAGTGGTAAACTGCATGTTGTAATACAAGACGTTATATCTCACTGCAGCTCATGAGGAACACAACCAGGCTAATTATATGATTATGTAAATATAGCTTCCCCTCAGCTGTCGTGATGTGTATAAAAGAGTTTCACAGGTATTTTACAGCAGCTTTACATAATACTGTGTAATACTGATACCAGACTCCATCCGTATGCAGACATCTGGTGAATAGTCATCCTGTTGTAATGCAGCATAATTTGGGTTGACAGCATGACAAGTTTTATGAGTTTGACACTTTATGAAATGTTTGCTTTCTTGTCAAGTAATGATGAGATAATCAATACAGCTTTCATAAATAAATATAAAGCTAGATCCAGCAGCCATCTAGCTTAGCTTAGCTTAGCACAATGACTGGGAACAGATGGAAACAGTTAGCCTGACTCTACGAAACTACCTGCTAGGACCTCTAAAGCTAGCTAATTAGCATGTTATGGCTCATGTGTTTAATCTGTAGAGCTTATTTATTAATCATTATTCATGTAAAGGGTCCTACCACTCAAAACACATCATCTTACAATGTGATGTTTAATGCATTATAATACAACTTTACTGCCATAAAGTCTATATTTAATATTGAGCTGCTGCAATTAGTCGGCATAATCAATGATGCTGAAAATGCATCAGTATTTTTAACTGATGCTTGTTTTGTTGTTTTTCTTCAGTAATTGTTGTGTCTTGATGTTAGTCGTTTTTGGCTCCAGTCTTTGGTCTGCAGTCAGACGGCAGCAAAGTCCAACTCACTTTAGTGTACATGTTTCCAAAGAACCAAGGCTTAGAAGGTCTGGGAGTACTTCAGATTATCATAGAACTAAAAGGTGGTTTGTAAACTGTGCATTTAAAAAAAAAAAGGCAAACAACAGCAGCACAGCTCAATGTATAAACACCTGAAGAGAAAACACACAGGTGGTATTTACCAAGGAGGCATTTTACATCGGTTTACTTCTCTCCTGCTCTCTGTGCTCACATATACTGTGTTGTAATACAGTCAAATCCCCAATAAGCTGTTGTCATTTACATGTTTATCTGTATTTTTTTTTTAACAGTGTACATTTATGATGCCCATAATGTTTAGGCTGATGTCACTTTTCATGTGCAAACTGTACCTTTACTGTTTCTATTACGTCAGTGCAGCTGTATGGAACAACTATAAATGCTTCTG
>OMNN01057732.1:4388-18362 GCA_900302755.1 Chromis chromis
CGATGCACAAGACGCGTCGGAGCCAGGAGGCTAACAACAACTAACACGGAGGAATCCGATGAGAGCGCACCGCCCGGACCAACGGAAGGCAAGTCCCACCCCTAAAGACTGCCCGATGGAAGCCCCGAGAAGAGCTCGGCCCCGCGCAAACCGTGCAAAAAAGAATCTGCACACCACCGAAGCCAGGGCCAGCAGTCCTGGTCCGAGCACGAGCAACCCAACTGCAGGTCTGCCCATCCTCGGCCAGGGATACCCCTCTCCACACATCCTCAATGGCCAGGGCCTCCACCGCTCTGAATGCACTCAAAACCGCACCCCCAATGCAAAACAAACATTCTCAAGACATCAAAAGAGCTTGAGTTTAAATAAAGTTCTATGAAAGCTTGAATAGAGCCACCATTATGATTTATAGTGCCGTTGTCAGACTGATGCAAAATAAACAATGTTTTGTTGTTTAAATGTATGGATGTGTCTATCATCTGATTCAGTCATAGACCAAAATCCATTTAAATTGAAAAATGTTGCTTCTTGTGGCAAATATTGTTATGCGATTAAAATGCGATTAATTGCGATTAATTAATCACAAAGCCTCTAATTAATTAGATTATTTTTTTTAATCGAGTCCCACCCCTAATATAAATATAAACATAAACATCTATAAATAGCAGCATTTATAGTGTGTGTGCGAAGCGGCAGGGTTACTGAGATGGTGTGGTACAAAGTAGTGCAAATATGCATAAGTGTGGCTTATTGCACAGTGGTTCCTGAGTCTCTGTGACTAGTGAGAGTTCATCAGGGTAACGGCCTGGGGGAAGAAACTGTCTCTGTGTCTGGTGGTTTTGGCGTACAGTGCTCTATAGCGCCTACCGGACGGGAGGACTTTAAAGAGTTTGTGTGCAGGGTGTGAGGGGTCTGCAGAGATGTCACCTGTCCGCTTCCTGATCCTGGACAGGTACAAGTCCTGGATGGAGGGAGGGTCGACCCGCTACTCAAAAAGCCTACTCTGGATCCAGGTGTTTGAGCCAACTATAGACTCATATCCAACCTCCCCTTCACGTTGCTGCAAGCCAATTATGTGACCATCTGAACAGAAATGGTTTGTCTGAAGAGTTTCAGTCAGGATTTAGAATCCACCATAGTACAGAAACAGCACTGGTGAAGGTCACCAATTATCTTCTTATAGCCTCAGTGGACTAGTTTCTATACTTGTTCTACTGGATCTCAGTGCTGCATTTGATACAGTTGCACACAGCATCCTATTACATAGACTGGAACATGTTATTAGTAATAAAGGCATTAACAGCACTAAACTGGTTTAAATTATATTTATCAGACAGATTCCAGTGTGTTCATGTTAAAGATGATTCTTCCACCCACACCAGGGTTAGGTATGGAGTTCCACAGGCTTCTGTGTTAGGATCAATACTATTTCCTTTGTACATGCTTCCCTTAGGCAATATTATTAGGAAACACTGCATACATTTTAACCGTAATGCAGATGACACCCAGTTATATTTATCTATAAAGCCAAATTAAACCAATCAGTTGGTCAAACTCCAAGCATGTCTGAAGGACATAAAGGCCTGGATGATCTGTAACTTTCTTCTTTTAAATTCAGACAAAATTGAGGTTATTGTATTTGGCCCTAAACACCTCATAACACACTGTCTAACCAGATAGTTACTCTGGATGGCATTGCCTTGGCCTCCAGTTCTATTGTGTGGAACCTTGGAGTTATTTTTGATCAGAATATGTCCTTTAACACACATATAAAGCAAGTCTACAGGACAGTCTTCGTAATGTCAAAATTGGCTGCAGCATTTTGTATAAGCTGGAGATTTTTAAGAGAATTACTGGGACATGCCGATAATGGGGAATTACAATATTCTAGCCTAGAAGTTACAAATGCAAATTTTTGAGTTCTGACAGGAACTTTCCTCTTTGATAAAGCTTATAGTTAGGGCTGCTCAGGATCACCTCAACCGTCCCTTAGTTATGCTGCTATAGGTTTAGACTTCTGGAGGACTCCCATGATGCACTGGGTTCCTCTTCTCTCTCTCTCTTCCATACAGTTATATATCAGCATTACAACATGTCACTAACTCTGGGTTTCCCCCGAAGTCCTGGGCTTGTTCTCTCTTCAGGTGTCTCTGGATCTGGAGCTACACTTCATCTGCTATCCAAATAATCCCCACCCCTCAACCGGTCGAGGCAGATGGCCGCCATCCCTGAGCCTGGTTCTGTCTGAGGTTTCCAAAGGCAACTTTGGATTGTTGGGCTGGATTCGTAAGGTCTTCACTTTACTATGTGAAGTGCTATGAGATGATATATGCTGTGAATTGGCACTATATAAATACAACTGAACTGAATTGAAGGAAAAGTAATAATTCTATATTGTTAACATTCAAAAGAACTTTCATCCGTTGCATGAAATTGCAAATTAATCTCATATTGTGCCTTTTTATAGAAAAAGTTTTTATTCTTATGACTTTCTTTTTGTAATATTGTGACATTTTCTTTAATTTACAACTATGATGATTACATTATAACATTATCCTCCCAATACAAATAGCAGCAGTGGTGAGGAAACACTCCACTGGGCAATCGGACAAGGCAGACAAGGAAAACAGTCCACTCTGCTATGATATGAGAGTTAACAAAGTAAATGGCAAATAGTCTGCACTGCGCTTTCCTACAAAGCGCTTTACAATGCTTCACCACTCACACACACATTTACACATCAATGGTGACATAACCAAATCCAGTCTCCTTGCATTCCTGTGCAGTGTCTTTGGTCATTAGAATCAGAATCAGCTTTAATAATATGTGTACACATACAACATTGCAAAGTTTGGTCTCTTCGGAAGGTCTGCTGGTGCTGAAAAAAAGACAAGACTTCAAGAAGCTTCACAGTCACTGCAGTAAGTTGTTTATCAACAAAATTGTTCCAGTATGTCACCGAGTCCAGCTCTGCACCTAGCACAGTCAATGGAAATGACTGTTGCGAACAAAGTCTACATACACATGTAAAGACCATGTATATCATAGCAGTCCTGAGGTACTAATAATTCCTATAACTCTTAATTTTCTATGATGTAATGATTGAAACACGTGCATCTATGTCACAAAAAAAAAAAAATCAAGCATTTTGGTTCTTTAATACATTTCTGAGGTCTTCTGGAAATATGACAAAATCTGCTGGGTCAAAAATATACATACAGCAACTTGAACTAGAAAAGCACTCAGAAAGCGCAGACCTCTGCCAAGCAGCTCATTTCCACCCATATTGTGATTTCCACCCTATGTTATAGTCCTACATTCATTTTATATACACTAATTCCTGGATCCAGATGGTAATCCAAAACATCTCCAATATTTAATCATATGTTCCTTGTGCCATTATCAACATTTCCTGAACATTTCATTAAAATCTGTTCATAATTTTTCAAGTTATCTTGCTAACAGACAGACAAACAAACAAATAGATAAACGCCGGCAAAAACATAACCTCCTTGGCGGAGGTAATAAACTTAAAAATACAGGCCTCAAACTAGAAATTCAGCACAAAAAAAGTGTACACTTGTGATCACTGACTCAGATGAGGTCCACTATGTTTGGTGTATACCTAGCTAGGACTACTACAGTGAATGCATAGTCCTGACAGTGAAACCCAACACAACCCCTCCAGCAAAGAACAGGCTTACAAAAAAAAAGTTTTCTGAAGAATGATAGAACATCTATTCAGAAGTGTCGTATTTCCATGCTGAGGAGGATTGATTCTGTCATCAAAAATAAAGGTGGACTCACAAAGTATTGAAAAAACAAAAAGATTTGAATCCTTGTAATTAAAGGTCTACATGACGTTGCTATGGTGGGGCCTCCATTTCTAATATCGTAAATCTATACAGTTTTTTACTTTACATAAACGCAAATACCAAACCGTTCTACGTAGAAGTGATGCAATTATTGTCAGGTGATACAGTGTTCGATGTTTCGGTAATTTTGCACAGGAATGTTCTCATGTCTTTTGTACACTGTACAACACTAACCATGCAGCTGGCTGGCCCTTACTTCTGGTAGATTCTTGTTTGACCCATGTAATCTTGTACCATTACAGTGTGGTAGTTGATTGTGTAGGCTCTTCAAGGTTCAGATTTGTGCCTCTTTGGACATTAGGTGAATGGTGCCAAAAACTCAGGACTGAAAATATAAAGTATTTAAATACCTGAACTGTAAATTTAAACTGAGAATTTGTCTTTGAATTGCTGTACTTGATGGCTTTGAAGTGGAAGCAAGACTGATGACCTTGTAAAATAGCCCTGTTCACTTATTGCTGGCCCAAATAAAGCAGTGTTCATTTAGGTGATGTGTTTCTGTACAATATACAAGTGTTGTTGAACAAAGAAGTTAATCATTCATGTGGAAGGTTCATTTACATTGTGGGTTGTCAACCGTGACAAAAATAGTGTGCATTATCTCACTGTTCAATACTTAAATCCATTTGGTTGGTTTGGTTTTAATGAGGCCATACCACTGTTACTTGATGAAAGCTATTTCACCTAAGGGCTACTGTCAGCGTAACAGGGCTGGATCATTTCACATTCAGTTCAGTTAAATGAAAATGTAGAGTAAAAGTGCTGTACACAAGTTGTAATTTCAGGTATTTTTTCCAAGGTGATGGTACTTTGTATGGACTTTGGCCAAGAAACACTTGTGTAGAAAGTCTACTTTGTTGGTTTGACTTGTTAGACCGTTGAGGCCAATTTGTTTGGTAATTCAGAATAGAAGAATGTCTTTTGCTGCTCACACTGGTCCATAAGTACCAGTAAGATACATCGGTGCCAAATGAAACAGACATGTCAGTTTGGTCACAATGTGTGTCCACATCTCTTGATTGTGTGGGTTTTTCCCCCCACTTTTTTATGATCTAAGGCTACACTGTTGCTTGATGTAGATATCGGTGAGAGCTAAGCCGTATTGGCAGTCAGAATAAGGTTTAAAGTGTTGTGATATAACCTGGTAATTAGCTAAGTCAACTGGCAACACTCTGTAAATAGCTGCTAGTTACAGTGGTGCTTGGTGGACCCAACCTAATCGATTCTTTCTTGGTGAAGCTGTTGTATGTAAAGAGAAACTGCTGCTGTGGACATTCCAGTCCTCTGATAGACAACGCTAAACTTTTTGTAGTATTTAGACACAGTTTTGAATTTGTTTGAAGGATTCCCAAGTTGTCCAGAATTTGACTTTTGTGTAGCTTTGGTTACACTTTACCATATTGTCTTCCACATTTCTAAAGGCATACATGGCACAATAATGACCATTAAATGATGTAGTAATTGTTGGTTCATCCAAGCTGTTTGGACTTAAGAGTGGACTTAAAGCCACCATATTACTCTATAGCCCTTTTCAGACATGCATTCCTACCCATTAATCTGATGGCATCTGAAGGTGTCAGCTTCCAGTTTCAATGAGCACTGTGGTCACTTCTACGTAAAAGTCGTGCCACATATTACATTCAACACGGTACAAGTCTAAACGGCATGCAGTTGCATTAATGGATAGGCACGCACAGATTAGGACGTACTGACGTAATAACACATCCCTTAGTGTAAACATCAGTTGTGGCTATCTCTGTCACTGTCTTGGGTATGTTTGAATACAACTGCAAGGAATATTAAGTGACCTATGTTTGAATGACAGAACCCTTGTACTTTAACAGATTGACGCCAGGATTGTTACATACCCCATGTCTGAAAAGGGCCTATATTGGGTATCTTCTCACTATCTATCAGTAATATGTATGCAGATGCTGTATTTTCTTTAATGCTATTAGAACAGGAAGAGTGATCCCATTTACCTCTTTTTTTTTAACAAGTGAAGGAATGAAAATGTGATTTTTTAAATTTTTTATTTATTTTTTAAATGGAAGGCACACTACTAGCTCCAAAGTTTGCCTAACAAGGCTCAGCTCGACTGGATTCATTGAGAAACTCAATAATGATTCTGAATTGTACATTTAGAATCTCTACTGTTCTTTGTGCACAATAGTACACACAAATGGGCCTGATCAGTTGAAAATCTGAGTCTGGTATTTTGAGTGGTTGGCTGTTCCAGACTGTTTTGAATGTTCCTATTCTCTCTGAAACATTTCATTTCGATTCTCTATCATATACTTTGGTTACACCCTTTTTATAGTGGTTTTTCTGTTTGACTTTCATGAGGTTGTACTATTGCAAATTGTGTTTTGGCACAAGCACAATTTGCTTTTTTAAAACTAAAGGATCTCCTAGAAGTCAGACTTGATCCAACAAAGAGTTTGTAGCCTGTAATTATGTGTAGATTTAACCACCAAGATAATAGCTGTTATTATGTTGAAAAATACACTGGTGTTAAAACAAACATGAACCACAAAGGTCATTCATTTCCTCGTGAAAGGATGGCCCAAAACTTGACCACATTTACTTCCACAGGCAAACTGTACCATATCACTTGATTTTCCTTTATTTTGACCAGTTTACACTGAAAGGCAGTCATAAATGCCAATTTCACATTTCTTATCTAAATCTCGAGTGCTTTTACTTGTAACAGAGTGTGTTTAAACTTATATATCCAATGCCTGTTGATACAGTATATTTAATATATAATATGGTGTGCCTTTTAAGCTATATTCAATAATTGTGTGATGCATTTTTTTAGCGTATGCTAGTTCATTCACTCTCAGAAATCTTGAAAATTTGGAAACTTGTCAAATGCAGTAGCAGTTAGCAATTAACAGCCAATTCTGTTCTAAACTGTTTGTTTGTGTTTTATGTAAGTGGAATTGCATATTAAATTGACAATAAATCAGTTTTTAAACAAAGAAACGTTTGTCCTTGTTTCTTTTTGACTGACGTCGTTGTAGCAATGCAGACTAATTGGAAGCAAAATTTGATTAAAGAAAAAAAATACATAGAGGAAAAAAAGACAAGTTTCTGAGTGAAAGAACTAGCAGTATTTTTTTTTCCAGTTTGGCGGTAACGATAACTGTGCTAATGATTTGCTAGAATATTATTGTTGAAAGCTTTTATAACAACATCTCTAAAGTACATATATTTCCATACAGCAGTTATAAAAGCATTGTACATGCAGTTCTATTTATATTTCCTAAGCATTATGTAAGACTGTATAGAATAATTACTGCAATATTTTGGTGTTTCTCCAAAGCACAAGCACTATTAAAATATGTTTAACCATTTGCATTGTTTCTAAAACTAAAGTAGAAAAAAAGTTTTATTTACATTTTCTCATTTAGGATCATTTTCTGTCAGTGTGACAGTAATGCAAATGAAATATGCAGTGTCCTTTTTACATACAAAAACACATTCAGAAGAGTAAAGCATATGCTCTCTCTCTGTGCCTTAGGGACCCAGGCACCCTTGGGGGCAGGGTTTGGAAACCCCTTTGCCTCGGCAGTGGGCACTAGCTTGGGCTCTTCTACCCTTGGAGGTATTACCCTCTGTCTGTTTAAGATAAATATTCCCTGTTATTTTTCCATTCCCCTGCATAGTTTACCATTTCCCTAATGCCATCTAGTCTTTCATGCCAGCAGCCTTTTTGAGGTTATTCACTTCTCTTGTATGAGAGGTAACTGGTGTGTATGTGCTGAGAGTGGTGCTGTCAGAGCTTAGGAGTTTATTTTTTCCTCTTCTTCTTCCTTGTGCAAGAGGTCAAGTGCGTTCATACCACACAAACACTTAGCAAACCCTTGCTACAAGTCACTGTATTTACCTTGACATGTGGCAAGTTGGATGACTGTGCATCAGTTTGTCATACTGGAATGTTACCAGCAGTGTGGGAACAAGTGGTCTGAACGCACACAAATTTGCTGTGTTCTGTCGTAGCTGGTGTGTTTGGTAAAGTCTTTGTCATTTTCCTCCCTTCGGCTTTTGCATTGCTATGCAGTGTACTGTGAGTCCTGTGTTGTTCAGTCAGAAGTTAAGCTGTGCGTTGTGCTCTGTGGATTAGGTTGTGGCATATGTTTGCTAATGCTTGCCTGTGTGTACTCCTGAGGCACTGCTCCTTCTGTTCCTTCCTAGAGTAGGCTCTGTGCTTAGTCCAGTCTGACTTCTATGTCACTTTCTCCCACAGGTTTTGGTGGTGGGCCAGGATTTGGTGGGGTGGGGACTGGGGGGTCTTCTTTTGCCTTCTCCTCCACCAGTAAGCCCACAGGAGGCAGTCTGAGTGCAGGTACATACATGCTGTATATAACACCTTCACACCTGGCCCCCCAAAATTACAGCAACAAAAAAATAACAGTACAGCAAGCCTGTATTGTGATGATCCTCTGAGTTGTATATACACTGAAAGCAGCATTACTGATGCATGCAGTAGGACAAACTATATCCGTGTTATTAAGTTACTTTGAGCTTAATAGCAATGTGTAGTTGCTCTGATTCATAAGTAGGCCTCGACGCTATCCATTATATAGTCTTATACATACAGTAAGTATGCTGGCTAGGCTCTGGTGTGTTCTACCAGAACACTAACATCTATATTTCATATGGACATCCTTTATTTTTATCCCTTATTTCTTCCATTACTTATGTTTTTTCCACCATGCCATATTTTTCTCTTTTCTGATCCTCTGTGTGCTTTGTCTTGCTTTTCTAGGTTTTGGTAGCAGCAGCAGCTCAGGCTTTAACTTCAGTAACCCCGGCATCAACCCCTCAGCCGGCCTGACCTTTGGCGTGTCCAACCAACCTGCTGCAGGCTTCGGCGCTGGGGCGCCCCTACTTCAGCTGAAGAAACCCCCTGCTGGTAACAAAAGGGGCAAGAGATAGAAAACGGGAAAAGACAGAACCCTGTGACTGAGCAGCTGACCAGCTTAGGGCTTGTAGCAAGTAAGGCCTGGTCTCTCAAAAGCATATAAGCAGCGCTGAAATGATCGTTAGATTATAGAACAGATGAAATGCAAATTTGAGGAAAACATCAGGGAAGTGATTGGACTTACTGTTTTCAAATCATTAGGTGTATGCTCAGTAAACATGAAGAAAAAGAAAATCCTATTGACCCACCAGCATTCTCTCATTCATTAGTCTGCGTTCACTGTTCTACATTGATTTGATTCCATTTCAGTCACCTACATGCACATTTTCATTCATTTAACATTGAATTGGTCTATACTTGTACTTTATATTCTGTCACTTTCACTACCAAATGTCAGAAACTGGAATTATTCATTGAGTACATGACAAACTTTTTTTTAGTAGGGTCATTGTTGCTTTTGGTAAGAAAAATGGGACCAAATCAATCAATACAGACAACAGTGGCATGCAAAGAAAGGATACAATAGTGTTTGTTCATTTAATCTTCAGCCCTTTTGCATTGCCTCAAAAAAGTTCCCTGCACACTCTGGTCTGTGGTGCTACAGTGCTTTTGGGAATGCCAGATAAGGACAGAGCCGGGTCAGTTTCATATCATTCAGATATCTGTGAGGAGTTGCTTTAGTCTGAATATTGTACAAGATAAACATGTTTTTTGCGCTTTGAGGTGGACAGTCTAGTTGGTTCCATTGTTTGTCAATCACAGAACTGCACTTGAATGCTTCTCAAATGATGACTTGGCTCAAGTCTTGTCCAGGGAAGGGTGAGATAAGGTAAAGGGAAAGAAGCCTATGGGTTGATAGTGGGCTGGGAACAGCATAGTCCCTGTCTGAAAGTGTCAATAGGGAGTATTATCTGATCCTAGATAGTTTTATACACAGGAGTGTCGAGGGTGGGTTTTTGGGGAAGCACAGTTTTATTTTTGTATCAAGTAGAGAAAGAGCTGACATTCGGGATGGGGTAGAGGGGGACTAGCGCCTTGTGACAGTCCATTATCTAGTCCACATAACCTGTGTTGTTTTGCTACAGTCCATCCTTATCATTGTTTAATAATTACTTTTAGACACACTTTGTCTGCCCCTGTGTACTATTGTAAGAACTTGGGATAGGAATCGCTGTACTCTTTGTATTACATGGCCCCCATTAGATGTTAAGTTAGTTAAATCTGAAAGGGATTTCACAGTGCATATTCTACCTACTCGATTTATACATGTGCTAGAACAAATTTGCACCTGCCAGTGTATGTGACCTGACAGTGATAGCGTGAATGTGCATGTGTGCCTATCGCACAAGTTTGAATTTGTCTCTCTTGTCTGTCATGCTTCTTATGAGTGTTGGGGGTGGTTCAGGGGATATTCTGCTTTTTTAAAGTGTCCATGTCACTTCAGTTACCAAATACTGGTAATTGTACTATTATTTTCTAATCACAGTCTGTGGAATCCTGTATTTTCAAGAAGCTGTTTATTAATAAAATCTTCAATATGATGTTTTGCCTGTTTATGGCATCACTTCAATAAATGTGCGTTGACACAGAAAGGTTTTAGTTTTTATGTGTTTCTCCAAAGGTGTATCATATAGTGTGTAACAACTTTTTCTTTTATTTGACAATAAATACAGATATATATTGTTGCATTGATTTTCACAGCTTTCATGGCAGACTAGGTTAACATTGTAATATTCTGTATCCACTACATTTTCCTCAGTATTGTACAACCAAGTAACTTTATGGAAAATCTTTGTGGAGCATCAATATATTACTGTGGAAAAACACATTTTGATAGTGTAGTGAATGAGACAAGATCACTGATGCTTGGGATATGATGAATCACCTGTCTCAAAGGCCTAGTAGCAGTGGAATGGAAATGCCTGTGACTGGTAAGACTGAACAGTTGAGATCACATATTGGAAGTGGTCCAAGAATTGTCACTACATTCTAATTTCTTTTTCAAAATTACAAGAAATTAAATAATTACTAAACCTTAACCTTTCTACATTTTCTCTATGAAACTCACCATCTTGCAATTTTTCAAAGCAGAGTCTCAACCAGCCCTTAACAGTGGTATGGTGTGTTAGGACTTTGTAAAACTCTTCCTTCTGAATGGGGTGCCTGAGGACTACTTTTTATCATATCTCAAAGGTGCTTCATTTAATCATTCGTTTTATTTATAATTTTTTCAGAGATTTTGTTCCTAATGACTAAATGTCATAGTTTTTTGTTTAGATGTTAAGTATCACTTTTTTTTAATTATTGCCAATGTACAAGGGTCTTGGCAGACCCCATTCAAAAGCCCCCAGTGCTTAGTGCTTAGTTTTAACGACATCAGCAATTTTAAACTAATTATTCAGTTTATGTTTGCCTTGTGATACACAAATTTCCTCATGAGCTGTCAACAACCATAAATACGTAACTAATATGTTCAAAGTCAGAAACACAATTCATCATTTTAATAATATTTTTTTAATGTTCTATTCCACAAGATAAAATAGTGTGTCATGCATATGACTGACATCTAACCTTTAACCTTTACTCTATCCTTTATTGGGGGAAATTCCTTCTCTGCATTTGACCCATCCTATTCAAGTTAACCTTAACTATACATACTAGGAGCAGTCAGGGGTTAAGGGCCTTGCTCAAGGGCCCACAGTGGTGGTGACTGGGACAAGCTTTCCCACCTCAACCTCTTGCCAGTCCGGGGACTCGAACCCATTCACACACCAATGGCAACAGACTTCCATGCAAGGTGCCTGCCTGCCATTGGGAGCAACTTGGGGTTCAGTGTCTTGCCCAAGGACACTTCGGCATGCAGAGGGGCCGGGGATCGAACTGCCAACCTTGTGATTAGTGGGCAACCCGCTCTACCACCTGAGCCACAGCCGCCCCTAAGGTTAGGAGAACACCATTTAAAAAAAATTATACATATTTATGTTACATTAATTTCACAAATAATTATGTTTTAGAAGAAATATTGTTATTTTTGCAATGATGTTTGCTTCTTATAGCAGTTTATTTTGGGGTGTCCAGTGACTACATTTGGTAGTCCTCGTATGTCAAACAGGACGAGGGTAAAAAATAACGTTGGGAAGATGAATAGCTGAAAATTAGAAATAACTGGCTCTTATTTTATTCGTGAAACACGGTTTAAAAGTAAAGTGTACTCATAACCATTCCCATAACCAGAGGGGGCGATGATGCACTGCACGCTCCACAAGACGCAGAAGAAGAAGAAGAAGAAGCGGCGGCAGGAAACAGAAGAAGAAGAAGACCGCCGTTGCTATGCGACGAACGCTACAGTTACAAACGTTAGGAGCATAAAGCATAAACTAGCTTACATTTAAGCTAACAGTTGATATTTAAGATAACAGTTAATATTTCAGGCCTTCTTTTCGCGATCTTCTGTTGCCATTGTTATCATTTTCATCAGTCCAGGTAACGTTACAGTTTTGTTTGTTTTATTACAGGCAAATTGTGCAAGTTGTTAATGGGCATCAAAGTTGGGTTGGTAGCATTATGACAAAAAAACACTCTTAATATTAGGAAACATTAATTATATAATTGTATTTAGCTCTGCATACATATGAACTAGCTCAGCAAAATATAAATGATGGGAGTATGTTAGTAATCATGGTAGTATTACAAATATAGACATCTCATTTTAAAGCTGTACCAGCCTAGATTTTCTTGTATCCATCCCCTGACTTATATACAGAGTGTAATAAACCTGTCTGAGTTTGCATTTGGGGTTTTTTCTCTGTCTTCAAGGTGTAGCCTAACTATAGTCAGGAGTACTGATTCACCAGTGACTGGACCTTCAAGATACAAGTGTCTTAATACTACAATCACTTCACCCCCACCTCGGGGGGCGGGGCGCACCCCGCTGCCTGGGGGTCTGCTGCGGGGGCCGAGTGGTCTCACCTGGGGGTGGGAGCTGGCTCATCCTCACACAGGCTCTTGCCTGGGCCTGTGTGCCACCACCGGAGTTCATCATCTGCTAGCGGGGGTCCTCGGTCCGGCTCTTGCGTTGTCCGATGGTGGGGTGGGGCGGGGAGGACGTCGATGGCGCTGCGGGATGTGTGTCCTGCGTCTTCGGCGTGCTGGCCTCTGGGGTGGGCGTGGGGGCTCGCGGTCTCTGCGTCCATTTCGGCCGTCCCGATCTCCCCTCTGGGACGGCATGCTGTTTTGCGGCTGACCTCTGACTGGTCTGTGGCCGCTGCTGGGGCGCGGTCCTAGGTCCGCGGCTCCTGGGGGTCCGGTGTTGGCGGGATCCGCCGGCTTTGTGGGCCCCCCCTGGCCCCTTGCCTCCCGGTCCTGGGGACCCTATGCGTCAGCTCCTGGCCATGTACTCCTATCTCCCACGCTGCTCTATCCTCACGGGCCGGACCCACACCAGACTGCCTCTTAAATAGCACCGCACACATCTCCCACTACACTGTACATAGGTAATCTAGGCACATATAGGGACACAACAGCCAGGGCCTGAGGGCAGGTAGGACCGAGCACAGTGGGCTCCGTGATGGGGTGGATTGCAGTGCCACACAGCATTGCTTCCTCCCCGTCTCTCCCCTCCTTGCACCTCCTGCCCTCCAATTGTTTTTAATGCACCACACACACAATCACACCTGGGGGGAGGTCTGGGATGGCTCGGGGACTTCGGATCAGGGTAGGCTGCAGAGTACCCATCCTCTGCGACCCTCTGGCCCGCCGCTGCCACCTAATCCACCCCCCCAACTTTTAATGCACCACATTACACTCAGGGTTACACTCAAACACAGGGTGGGGGTAATGTTTCCTCGTCAGGGATCGAGGAAACATAGTAATAGGGTGGTTATGGTAGTTTTTTTTTTTTTTTTTACTTTTCCTTCTCAAATAATGGCTTTTCTGGTGGGGCCCGGCCCTCTCTGACTTTGGGGCGGTGGGGGTGGGACAACACCTGGGGTGCTGTGGCTGGGTGGTCCCTGGGATCTGGGGGTGATGGGCGGGGGGGGGGTTCTCTTGCTGGCGGGTTTTTGCTCATGCTGTGGCTCCTGGTGGGTCGCGGGGCTGGACCTGCGCGCCTGGTGGTCACTATGGCTGTGTTGCGGGCTGGCTGTGAGCAGTGGCTCGTTTCTGGGTGGG
>OMNN01057772.1:3376-17271 GCA_900302755.1 Chromis chromis
CTCTTCCGACAGGTGAAGTGAATAACATTGATCATATTGGTACTATGTGGTGTTCTGCTGGAAAACCTTGGATTTTAACATCCGTGTTGATGAGACTTAGACACCCAAATAAACTAGAACAAGCACACTCCCTCATGTAAATGGAAATCCCAAATGTCACTGGCCTACGACAATTAGGAACATCTTGGGGAACATGACAATGGCCCAAGATGTTGATTTGACCTCCAAACTTCCTAGACCCCATTCTGATCAAGCATCAACAGGATGCAGTGGAACAAGTTTGATTGACAGAGGCCCCACTGCACAAGCCAGAGTACCCAAAGGATCCACTGCCAACATCCTGGTGCCAGACCCCATAGGACACCCTGAGAGGTCCTCTTGTCCATGCCCAATGGTTCAGAGCATTTTTGACCACATATTAGGGACCAAATTAGGCAGGTGGTCATAATGTTATGCCTGATTGGTGTATATCCACCACTGTCCGAGCAGGCCAAGGAGGTAGTGAGCTGCTCCTAGGATCAGCTCACAACCAGCAGTTCCTTATTGTACAGAAAATTTCCACAAATCCAGTTGGTTCTTGTATCCAAAGCCACTCCATCTTCTTTTATACGGCACTATTTAAAAAAAGAAGATGACCAGAAACTGGATTAGTCTTCTAGACATCTCTTCTTTTTCCAACCCTCACTACTCACTCTGTTCTCTTTCGTGATGCCTTTTTTAAGTTTTCGTTAGTTCTTTCTTCCCTGTCCAGTTTTTAAAAGGGGCTATTCTGTGCATTTTCTTCCCCTTGCTGCTACACCAGGACTGCCTCAGTATTGATATGCCACAAGTAAGTACTGACCTTTTGAAGGCGATCTTCCACTACTTCCCACAATAGAAATGTAATGAATTACATTAAAACTTAAAGGTCTCTTCCGATTGGTTGAATACAACACAAATTTTAAAATAAAATTTGGACATTTCAGGGATGTTTGCAATTGATTGGTTACAATTTCTATTTGCTTGTGTGTGACTGGCTGTGTTTTGTTTTGTGTGTCCTACATCTGTTTTTATTTTTTCTGTTGTAATATTTGATTTCAATGGAATAAATGGAATAAATAGAGGTAATAATAATATTGCAGTAATAATAACTGGCTTCACATTTGCTGCAGTTTATGATTTCTACCAGCAGGTGGCAGGCAACGTCAACAAATGCAGGCGTTAAAGAGCTGCTTTGTTACAAAATCCACCTCATGGTTATTTTACTTGCTGGCTCCATGACATCTTCATGTGGCATCAGATTATATTTCTTCTTTTCCTTTAAAACCATGAACGCACCAACATGTTTTCCCTGAAACTTCCTCTCTCCGCTGTTCGTGTGTGAAGTTCAAACACATCATAGTGCAAAGAGAAAGCTTCAATATATGAATGAGGCCTTATTCTCCATCATCAGGCAGCTTTGATTATGACACAGTCACATCTGGAGCATTTCAAACTTGGCCAAACTGAATCCACAGGCAACTTTCAGCATTTCTGCATTTTTTAAAAACGTGTCAAGTGGATAAGAATCCCCCAAACTGAATTAAAAAATGAATATATTTGTGACTGGCCTTGTGTGCAGCTGACCTTATCTGGTTTCTAGAGAACATAAAAGCTGAATAAAAGCTCTACTTGCTGTAACTGTTGTTGCATATCGACGAGACGTGAGCACTTGTCCGACTGTGTGTGTGTGTCTGTGTACACACTGGTGTGCCTGTATGTCCTTGTCACAATGTGTTTGCCATTGGGTCGTGTTATATCTTGGTGCAGTGACAGCATCAGTTTGCTGCCTGAGAGACATCAGAGATCATGTTCGCGGTGCCACCAGCAAGAAGGCTGAGAGTCGGAGCTGGCCACAGGCTCTGGGAGTAGATAATGTCAGGCGGCTCGGAGCAGCAAAAATGCAGTGGCATATGTTGTCTGACAGGGAAACGCCTGGATGTTGTCGAGCAGAGAGGGGAGACAGTTTGGTGGCCGACGGGAGTGACAGCTGTCACAACCCGACTCTGTGTGTGGACTTCTGTACTGCTGCCCTTATGAGAACCACAGTCAGTGTTTTAAAGTGTGTTTTTATCAGAATTCTTTAAGTTTAAGGGTCAAGTTAGGACATGAATTTGGTTTGAATGAGGCTAAACCGAATTAAAGGTCAAAATCAGACATTAAAACAGCTCTTTAGACACTTGAGTAATGCCCACAGGTAATGTTACTGGAAAGTTTATAATTTTATAATTAAATGTAGATGAGTTGGTATTGTATGATCACACACAAATAAAACATAAAACTATTTAAATTAAAGGAAAGGGAAGCTTACACTCCAGACCATAACCTAGGGATATTAAACAATGTGAGAGTTTGGTAGGCGGCTCATTAAAATGGTCTTAACTACTTCTGGCAATAGCCATGCACTGGGAGAGTAAAAGTCAGGATTTAATCAGCTTTGGAGCTTAGTTGATAAGGAGTAGTTTGGTGTGATTATTGTAATAGGGCACGTATAGTGACAATCAGGTTTAAATACATTTGGCAAATGTCAATTTAAGGGGTCACAAGATTTTTTCGTTAAGATGCCACAAGCAAAAAACAGACCTATTGCATCGATTTTTGAATTTTTTAAACTCCAGTTTAATACCAGTCATATTTGATTTTTTAAAAGTCTTTTCATAAATTTGGTATACTCCCTGCGAAGATCTACTTTTGTTTGAGCTCATATTTCCATATAAAACTATGTTTTAATTAGCTTCAAGTCCTTCCTGTGTATTGCAGTGTGTCACTTTATACTGAGACCCCACTGTGACAGTAATGACTAGACAGCAGGCTAAAAAATACTAAAAACACTGCCTCAGACAGGTGGACATTGGTGATAAGGAGATTTCCCAGCAGCCGCAGCAGGTGACTGAAAATGTTGTTGTGTGTACACCGATTGTTGGAGCATGGCATTAACGTTGTCGGGGTCAGATATGTGATTCCTACCTCCCTCTGTGTTCTGTATGTTACTATGGGATGCTTTACATACAAGCAACCATGACATTCTATATGCAGTTTGACATTTTTGATTCACACCACTGTGAAAAAGTAAGTGAACCTTTTGGAATTTGTCTTCAAAGTTACAATTATGAACTGTCTTAATTAATGACACACTGTGTGCTTCTTGCATATACTGAATACATTATGAAAATACTCACCATGCAGGTTTAACGACACCAACAAAAAATTACTGGAGTTAGGAAACTGTGAACCAAGAAGTCCAGTCACTGAAAGAAGACTGGAGGTGTGGGTTGGATATGCTTTCATAGACATTTTTGTTTGCCATTTACAAGAAGCATTTACTGATGCAAATGTCTCACAAAGGCATCTCAGTTTGCTTATAATAAGAAATTGTTGACTTCCATAAAGCTGAAAAATGCTGCCAAATACGCTCAAAGTGTTTTGATACGCATCAATCCACAATAAGACAAATTGTATAAACAGTGCCCTGCTTGGAAGTTTCACCTTTGTATTGCTTTTCAACCTTAAGTTGTGGTCAATTTAATTTAAAACAGATTTCTACATGCAAGAAAGGGACTAGTGATGGAGGCCACCAAGACACCTATGACTCCTCTGAAAATGTTTAAAGCTTTAGTGGCTGAGAAGGGAGAGGCTGTACATAAAACAACAGTTGCCTTGTTGTTTGTTTGTTTGTTTTTTCCCAGTCAAAACTTGGAGAGTGACCAAGACAAAACCACTGTTAAAAAAACTCATATCAAATCTCAACTAGAGTTTGCTAGAAGGCATATGTTAGACTCTAAAGTCAACTGAGGATGGTTCTTTGGTCAAATGAGGCCGAAATTGAGCTTTTTGACCATCAGACTAGACACTATGTTTGGCAGACACCAAACACTGCACAGCATCACGAACACACCTTCCCTACCACGAAGCATGGTGGCGGCAGCATCATGATGTGGGGATGCTTCTGGATAGCAGGTCCTGGAAGGCTTGTAAAAACAGAGGGTAAAATAAAGGCACTAAAATATGGAGAAATCCTGGAGAACAACCTGATGCAGTCTGCAAGAAAACTGCAACTTGGGAGAAGATTTGTTTTACAGCAAGACAATGACCCGAAGCACAGAAATGGTTTAAAGACAACAAGGCAATTTAATGTTGAAAAGCAATAAAAGAGGAATACTTCCAAAGAGGGTGGATACCTTTATAGGTACTTTAAAGACACTGTAAACAGAGACAGTTTTGTACTCTTGCTACTCTCCCTAGACGTGGACTCCAGCTAAGATGACTCCAAAAGCACAAAGTAGACCATTTAGTTGATTCGACCTGTAACTGCACTTTTTTTTTTTGTAACATTTTTGTTGTCTCCTTTATGTGTAGACAAAATCACCTGTTCATCCATCCATCCATCCAACTAAACAACAGCTTTCTGGATCTAATGTCCTCTGTGAGACAACCAACCATCTTCACTGCAGTTCTTTTAGGCCTATTACCAGTTCGAGAGCCAACAAAGGCTACATTTGGGTGCCTGATTAGTTACTGTAGCTAATAGGTTGTTTTCCATGGTGCATATGAACGCCGTTTGGCAACAGGAATTGGCACAGTACTCTTACTGCAATGCCAGCCATCAATATGTTTACCAGACCAGTTGGAGATGCTGCTATATGTCGATGAATACTGATAAGTGCACTTCATTAATTATTCATTCATTCAATTCAATTCAAAGTTTAGCCGTTTCCTTACCTACAGGTATTTATTTAGTGGATACTTTGAAAAAGAAAAATCTAAATGAGTGCGCTACAGTCAGGGGGCAAATCCAAATCTACTGCAGATGTTAATTTAAGTTCAGCAGTTTCTTTCCTCTATTTTTATTAGATGGAAAAAAAAACAATACAATAAATAAAAAATCCCCCCAAAACAACACGAAATTGGCATTATACAGAATAACGGACACTGATGACCTCTCACTGAGTTAAGGCGATACCACATGGGCTCAGTCCCTTAGCAGCGGTCATGAGTTTGAGTCTGGCTCAAGACCATTTGCTGCATGTCACTCTCCTGTCTCCCCCACTTTCACTCTGCCTCTCTGCCAATAAAACGGACCCCCACCCCCCCAAAAAATAAAAATAAAATAAAAATAAAATTATGGCACCGAGTCAACCAATACTAAACATCTAAGTAAATCTATCACAGAATGACTCATACAAACTAAATCGTTCTTTTGACTTTGGAGCTTTAACCCAATCAAGATGCTGTGAAATGATGAAATGACCTCAAGACATCCTAAAATTATGACTGGGCTGAATCATTTTGGCAAAGATGACCCCTTCAAAACTCTCCCTGATGATTGTACAGATCTAGTTAATAGGCGCAATTAACAAAAATAGAAAGAAACTTATAATTGCGTGTGTCTTACAGGCTCAGGCACAAGGTCTCACCGTGACCTTATGAAGGTCAGATCAGATTTTGTGACCAGTCAGCACAGGTAATCCCAGTTAGTTCTCATACTTCTTCTTGCCACTGTTTTTACTGCAAGAAATACTTGTAAAGTTAAGGACAACTATATGATTATAAAGAGGGGATTGTCTTCACGTTTCCTCGGTTTACAGTCTTTATAAATCATTACAATTAATATTAAGTTTCCATCTTAATCAACAACCTAATTCTCAACTGCCAACCAAGAATGAGTCTTAAAATACGGTGAAAAAGAAGTTTGTCAAGGCGCTGCTATGAAGCTCCTCTGTATGCAGTAAAGAGGGTGACAGTCCAGGTAGGGACACGCAGGAAGAAGAAGGCATATCCATCAGATTAACACACAGTAATGTCTTCCTGGTCTGGCTCCCAGCATCAGTGATTTATCAATGCAAAGCTAATAGCATCAATATGAATCTAACTAAAAATCAATATTTCATTATCTAATTGTTAGTGGGAATGAAGAAGGATGATTGCAGCAGACAGCGTTTGAGAGCATCTGGAGTTCACAGAGACATCTGGAGGACAAACTCGAGCAGTAACTGCACACTCAGTTATGATACACTTCTAAGGAGGAAAAAAAATCAATGTGCGTGGCTTTAATATGGTAAAACACTAACAACAAACAGACAAAATCCAATGATTTGTTGCATAATGCTGCTGCAAGGTTAAAACAATATTACAACCTTACATTTTATCAAACAGGTCTGCACCTCAACACCACACACACACACATAAAATGCAGTCTGAACCATCCATTTAAAGTACGGAGGCTCATAGATATCCAGCAGACACAATCATCTCACACCTCCTACATCCATCACTTACATGTTGGCAAATAGGGCGTGTTGGCAAAAGTCAATATGAAGCAATTTAGTAACAAAGACACATAAAATAAATTCAGTTTAATCTCTTCAGCTGCTTTGACACTGAATCATCACATCTTTAAGATTCTGCTAATTATTTAAAACAAAAAGGCATGTTTTTAGTTGATCATTATGTCTCAGAAACACATTTTAACTAAGATTATGTTGTTTTTATGTCCTGGATTTTTCTTCACTAATCTCTTGTACTGCAGATTTTTCTATGCACTTTGCCCAGCTCGTTTCTACAAATCCCTTAAAGGATAATGCAAGTGTTATTAAGCTTCCCATAAATTTTAGCACCAACTGTATGTCTTTAAGACAAGTCAGAAATATAAAGTTTCTTTTTTAAATGATGATTTGTATGATTTCTTAGATGAATACATGTTTATTGTGAGAGTGTATTTACAGCAATTTCTTGGATTCACGGATGTCAAAGTGCAGTGAGTTGTTGTTCTTGGTGATAATGGACAGCTTTATCAGCTTGTTCAACAGTGTGGCTCAAAAATGAGTAATTAATACTTTTTGGACAACCATTTAGGTATATAGCATTGAGAAATGACTTATATCAACTGGAAGTACTTGTTAGTAGGATCAATTTTTTGTCTGTTTTGGTCTTATATAAAACGTTGAATATCACAAGATGTACTGTATACAACAGAAGTAAGTGCATGCCTGTGAAATATGACTTAAATGTCAAATGACTCAAAATTGAGTCAAGTCGACAAGTAGAGTATTTTCATCAACAAACAATTAAAAACAAATACTTGCAACAAAAGTGAATACAGTCTTGATTTATTAGTCTAATTCCAGGAACGTGGTTATAAAACGACCTGTGAACATCAGAACTCTCTTAGTTTTTGTGTCCGTCTGCATCATGGCTCCACATGGAAAGTACATCCAGAAGAACTGAAAAAATCTAATTGTGAGACTTCCCAAAGATGGAAAAGGATATAGGAAAATCAATGTGCACCTAAAAATCTGTCAAAATACAATTGCAGCAGCAATCAGGAGGTATAGAAACAGGGATAGTACCACTAATCAGAGCTGCAGTGGTCATCCTCCTTAAATGATGCCACAAACAGTGTGATTCTTGCAGCTCTGAAAAACAGACAGGTGAGTGCTTCAGACTTGGCACAGGGGAAATTAAACGAAATCAGAGTTTTTCAGGCAGGGTAAAGGATATCGGATAATATCAGCCCCTATGGACAACATCCAAGAAAAAAATCCTTGCTTGCACAACGCTGTAAGATTAAAATGCTAAATAACATGAAAAGAAGCCTGGTAAATGTTGGGAGCATGTTCTTTGGTCAGATGAGAAATTAGTTGGTCTCAGATGGTATCCGCCACCATCTTTAGTGTGAACCTGGACTACCACAGTGAATGCATAGTCCTGAGAGTGAAGCACAGAGGTGGGAAGGTGATGATATGGTGCTGCATTAGTGCAAAATATGTTAGGAAGATTAGATTTATAGACTGCACCACGAATAACTATGGATATACCAAAATACTGACTGGCAGAGAGGGCTCCCAGTCTGCAGAAGCTTGACAGAGGAGGAATATTCTACATGATAATGTTTCAAAGCACACTGCCAAGAGTTTATGAAAAAGCAAAAAGTGAAAAATATGACCTGGCTGAGTATATTGCCTGACTTGAATCCAGTAGAACACCTTTGGGGTGTTTTAAAGAGAAAGGTAGAGCAACACAACCCCTCCAGCAAATAGCAGCTGAAAAACATAAATCTCTGAAGAATGGCAGAACATCTGTCTAGAAATTTGGCATCGTCCATGCCGATGAGGATTGAGTCTGTCTTTAAAAAAAAGAAAGAAGAAGTGGGCACACAAAGTATGTAAAAAATAAAAGGTTTAAATCTCAGTAATGAAAGTTGTATTGGCTTTTGAATTCTTACTGGGCCTTCCTGCTAGTTTTAAATTTTCCGTAAGAACAAACACCCTACTGGTCAAGTACAATATTGAATCATTTGACATTAAAGTGATAATGCACAGCTGTAAAAGTAATATTAATGTATGAGAATAATGGAACTCATAAAGTACAAAGAAGCATATTCTGGTCTAAAGTTGCCATTTTTTCTTTATTTTGTAATTCTGTTTTTAAAAAGTGATTTATTAAAAAAAAAAAAAAGAAGAAGAAGCTTTAAGTAAATCAATAAGTATCATATTGTGGTTGACATCAAGGACTGTAGGAAAAAACATGGGGAAGTCAGAAACCCTGCAGCAACACGTTAGATATTATATTCGCCACACAAGCACATCATTCTTTGTGTTTTGGATCTTTAGGTGATTTCCTTCAAATAAAACACATCCCTGAGTTTATTGTTTACGCCCTCCAGCTCTGCTTTACAGTTATATTTTCCCATTTAAACACTGAAAAATAAAAAGAAATATCATCTAACCTGCGGTAATACTTCGGGTTTTACCCATTGGAGCTATAATCATTCCTCTTCACTCTTTCAGCTGCTCTTTGTCTTCTCATCAATGAACATCAAATTCTGCAACATCAATGAAGACAAAGAACATATTCAAACTTAAGACTGAAATGAAGAAGACTGTTTATAGTGTTGGATTACTGTAGTTTAGCCCAAAAAATCTTGAATATACAATTGCATTTCATATGTAAAGCTCTATTTAAAAAAAATATATAATTATGTGCTACATCTAAGTGGGAAGACAATCGTATAAACAGAGTGTAATTAAAGTGCGCGGTTATACTCTGGTGCTGTAAAACTGCCGGGACCTGCTGAAACCATAAACTGGTTTGGAAATGAATTCCATCATGTTCTTGAACTGTGATGTCGTGCGATCCACCATCTCGCTGCGCATTACAATTTGCTGCTTTCTTCAGCAGTTTCTGCGAAGGTAAGAAAGTAGACCAGCTGCTAAAAGTTCTTTAAGTCAAGGACGAAAGTAAATTGAGGAAGCGTCGAGTTTGTAATGCGACACTGAAGACAGGAAAATGTAATTTCTTTGCCACAAATGCTGGAGTTATGAATGGACTTGAGGTTTGTGATGGTTTTCATTTTTAGACAATAAGAGGAAAGATTTCTATTTGTCAATTTATTTTACATATTTTGCATACAGATGATGATAGGACTAAAAAAAATAACGGAGCAACATGTAATCCTACTTACTGAGCTTTCCAGCCCAGTAAGCATGATGTGCTTTCACTATTTTGTCAGTGTTATTTGGCCCATTCAACTCTCTGGATTATTCTTGTATTTTAGAAGTGACCACTTCAGTGCAGATTTGCTAATACACCGATCAGGCGTAACATTATGACCACTTGCCTAATATTATGTTGGTCCCCTTATGTGATCAAAAATGCTCTGAACCATTGGACATGGACAAGAGGACCTCTCAGGGTGTCCTGTGGGGTCTGGCACCAGGATGTTGGCAGTGGATCCTTTGGGTACTCTGGCTTGTGCAGTGGGGCCTCTGTCAATCCAACTTGTTCCACTGCATCCTGTTGATACTTGATCAGAATGGGGTCTAGGAAGTTTGGAGGTCAAATCAACATCTTGGGCCATTGTCATGTTCCTGAAGATGTTCCTGATTGTTTGATGTTTTTTCCATGTTGTGGGATGCATTTTACTGCAGGGGTAGGGCAGTGACATTTGGGATTGCCATTTGCATGAGGGAGTGTGCTTGTTCTGGGACAATGTTTATTTGGGTGTCTAAGTCTCATCAACACTGATGGCAGAATCCAAGGTTTTCCAGCAGAACACCACATAGTAAATATGATCAATGTTATTCACTTTACTTGTCAGTGGTCATAATGTTGTGGCTGATCGGTATATTTTCCACTATTAAGTCAGTTGAAGGCTGTAAATGGTGATGACCTGCTGACATTAATTCTCCTGACGTTGTATCATGCAGAACTACCAGAAAATTAAACAGCTGGTCATTGCAATTTGGAGCACTCACATGAGGCAAAAATGAAAATTAATTTCCTAATTTGTTGCTTTAACCAGTCAATCTAACAGCACAGCAGAGTGTCGATTTCTCTAGCTTGGATCAGAGAATATCATTAAGCTTCTCTTTGCACAATGTTTACTACAAGCGAGGCTTTTTAAATGTAAAGCTACTCTACAACAGCCCGCTGTCTGTATACGGCACCTCAAGGAATCCTGGAACACTGCTGCTGCACTGGTTGTGCATCATTTGGCCCTTGAGGGAACAGTAGGAGGAGCAATAGCATCTGTCACAAAATAAAGAGTAACCCGACTATGAATATGAGCGAGTCCATCTGCATTATGCAAGACCTTGAAGGTATCACAGCCATACACCACAGTTGTTAAAAAGACTGAGAGGATATTATCTCGATGGTGCCAAAATAAATCTCCGAGGTAAAGGTATTATTTGTTATGTCAAAGTTCTCGCCGCGTGGCGACACTTGTTAATGCTTTGTAATTTATGAAATGGTTATTTACAGGCTTTGAATCCATAGCACGGAGTGGAAAGAGGGGTTTTGGTTTAATTGCCACGGAGCAAAGTACACGACAAGGCCCAGGAAACTGGAAAGAAGCCAGATCCCTCCAGTGTCGGGCACTAATAACACATCACAGTGACAGAGATGCGCCTCCTCTCTACCTTGCTGTATTGATCTCCCATCTCACCGTTAATAGTCCTGTTAAACACCAGCTCTCGGCTCTTTACTGTGTCCAAGCCCACTTAACAATGAAATCCTCCCCCCTCTGCTCACCTCTTAAAATGCCTGAGAGGTAGAGAAACAGCCTTGGGCAAAACCGTCGGCTTTGGTGGTAGGAAATTCACATGTACACATGTTATCCTGGAGGATAATGTGTTTCACATTTGTAGTCTCTGCAAATCTGTCTTAATTAGTATAACGTAAAACTGTGTTGCGCGAAATGATTTGTTTGCAGGAGAACCTGCTGTTTTTTAATTTATCTGTATGATACACATGCAGGGCTGCGTGAAATTAAATAAGTAATAAACAGATGAGTAACTAAAGAGGGGTGTACTGTGTACACAAGGCATTGAAATAGGTTTGCTCTTTAGTTACTCATTTGGAGACTGATTAGAAGATGTCTGAATGTTGGAGAAGATGTTGGCCTTGATCCAATGTCACAATCTGAGGCCACACAAGCAGCATGAATGTGGGTGGTGATGTCAGTCAGTTAGTTTGTTGGTCGATCAACCACAAAACCAAAAAATAAATAAAAATGTTGTACTTCATGCTAATGGTTTCAATGAAACCAAATGACTTAACTGGTTTTCCTTAGTGCCACATTTCTGTTTTTTATGAGAGAGAGCTCAACAAATAATGGATGGATTGCTAATAAATTTCGTTTCATGTTCCCCTATGCACCGACCAGCCACAACATTATGACCACTGACAGGTGAAGTGAATAACATTGATCATATTGTTACTATGTGGTGTTCTGCTGGAAAACCGTGGATTCTGGCATCAGTGTTGATGAGACTTAGACACCCAAATAAACATTGTCACTCACCTACCCCTGCAGGAAAATGCATCCCACCACATGGCAAAAACATCAAACAATCAGGAACATCTTGAGGAACATGACAATGGCCCAAGATGTTGACCTCCAAACTTCCTAGACCCCATTCTGATCAAGCATCAACAGGATGCAGTGGAACAAGTTTGATTGACAGAGGCCCCACTGCACAAGCCAGAGTACCCAAAGGATCCACTACCAACGTCCTGGTGTCAGACCCCATAGGACACCCTGAGAGGTCCTCTTGTCCATGCCCAATGGTTCAGAGCATTTTTGACCACATAAGGGGGACCAGCACAATATTAGGCAGGTGGTCATAATGTTATTCCTGATCGGTGTATTATAATAGAATGTAGCCTAAAGTCCCACTGTTCCTCACTAGAGCCTCACAGAGCTCATCTAAGCTCAAATGTTCCCTTCTGCATTGATTCTTGTTTGAGAAAAAGTAGGAAAAGAAAAAGACACTAGAGTCTGATATTGTGTGAAGCAGAGCATCAAAAGAAGGAATGGGACTAATTCTCTTATGGTATGATTTAAATGATCATCCACACGAGCATCAAATATCTCTAATGTACGGTAAATTAACATGTTTGGGCAGTAAATAGTGCATTAGGTAATTGCAGAAGTGAGGAGAGACGGAGGAGCGTGTCTTAAGGCAAACAGTCGCTGCCCATGTAGAGCAGACGTCCAGAGGGAGCCCGAGTCTTTAGTCGAGGACTTGTGTTTTATTAGTTGAACGATATAAAACATGACAAAATGCCTACTCAAAGAGAATCAAAGATTCTCAACCCTTCCCATGGGGACGTCTATATAGGCCAAGAGCTCCTCGCATGTCTCTCTCTCCTGGTGTGCAGGGATCGTCAGAAACAGACGAAAAAAACTCTTCCATCAAACAGCCGCCATTAGGATTTGTAACAACATGGCTGCGAAAGAAACTTTAGCCTTCTTATGAAAGCTTGTTCAGCAGGGGAGACTGTGTAGTTTGTGGAAATTAGGATTTTGTGATGATTTTCTTAACTTAATAGCTCAGATCCTAATTCGATTCTTGATATAACAACCGCCAAAGAAGAGGTAAACTCAGGGCAAAGTCTTTTGTCACAATTTGCAACCTTTTGTCACAAATCTACATCACAGAGAGAACAAACTCTGAGTGCCCTGAGCAGATAAGAAAGACAAAACTCATGCGTTTCTACAGTGGCTGTACCTGTGCTTGTGCTTTGAAACTTTCTTGATTGTGTGTTCTCTCTCCTGCCGTAGCTCCATTTAAGCAGAAAAAACAACATTTGAGTAACTAAACAGGAGCATAAGTGCGATGTTTGTTGTTTTTGATTTCGCTGATGCCTCAGGAAGGAATTTCTAGCTTTGGTGATGGGGCTTTGAAGAGAGTTTTCTTAAAGGTGTGCAATGTTTTTCTTGTCTCGAAACAGCATTTGATTTCTATTTATCCTGCTAATGTCATGTATCGGGCACACACACACACACACACACACACACACTAAATACACACTTGAAGACATTCTTAGATCAGAGAAACGTTACTTTGAGACAGGAAATTTACTGGGCCAGACTGTGGGATTATAAATTTTCATACATCCATATAAAAACTGATGGAGAAGTCAAGTAGATTTTTGCTGCTCTTTGGTTTACAAACAACTATAAATCACTTTCATATTCATCCATACTGAACCTCATCAGAACATTTACCCTCAACATGAAGAGATACACTTAAAAACGGATTAAAGTGATCTTAGTGGTGATCGGCAATATCTTCGGTTTTGATTCTGGCCCTTTATTCTGTCAGCTGTGGAGAAAAAGAATGAAGCGTCCAAAAGGGGAAAAAAAAAAAACTGTATAGCAGCTGGATCTTAAGACTCAGATTTAGTTGTCTGGACCGATTATTTTAATGGAGCTTTCAATGACATTTCAGATTTTCCTCAGAGGATGAACACTCAGCAAACTCCATCCACTAACTAAGACTGTAGAGATGCAGCTGAAAACTCCAAAAAAAACTGCAAAAAGACAGAAGAAGATTCTCTGACTGAGGTATTTAATATGTGTAAGAAAGAGT
>OMNN01057776.1:0-14313 GCA_900302755.1 Chromis chromis
GATGCAGTGGAACAAGTTGGGTTGTGCAGTGGGGCCTCTGTCAATCCAACTTGTTCCACTGCATCCTGTTGATGCTTGATCAGAATGGGGTCTAGGAAGTTTGGAGATCAAATCAACATGTTTGGGCCATTGTCATGTTCCTCAAGATGTTCCTGATTGTTGGATGTTTTTGCCATGTGGTGGGGTGCATTTTCCTGCGGGGGTAGGCCAGTGACATTTGGGATTTCCATTTGCATGAGGGAGTGTGCTTGTTCTGGGACAATGTTTATTTGGGTGTCTAAGTCTCATCAACATGGATGCCAAAATCCAAGATTTTCCAGCAGAACACCCCATAGTACCAATATGATCAATGTTATTGACTTCACCTGTCAGTGGTCATAATGTTGTGGCTGATCGTTGTAGATATTCCTGCTAAATCTGGCAATAGTAGTCTCTGATGCCAACATTGAACACTATATATATTCATATTTTTGTTCAATAAGTAATAGAAAAAGCTCATTTTCCTTGTGGTGTTGTTCAGATACTTATGTACCAAACCTGTCAAGAGGATCGAATCTTTGCTTCTCCGACTGTGTCCAAAAAAACAAACAACATTGTCCATGGAATGCATTCATTTTTCCACATGACTACATGCTGTACACACAGACACAAAATGGTAGTTACTGCTATGTGGTTGTGTTTGTTGCAGCTGATGTGGTGACACTTTCTGTTTGACTAATCACGAGTGATGGCTGCTTGACAATCATGACTGACAACCCTTCAAGAAGCTTCCGCCTCCCCCAGCGAGTCACTGGAACTTGTTACACTACTACCCATGGATGTGTTAACCATTTGAACTCCAGGCTGCTTTCAGGGTAATTTCACTACTGTTACTTTAAATCTCTTATCTTCATCATTATGTGGACTAATCATACGTACATGGTGTATTTTGTTTGTTTTTTTCAGAACAGAAAAGATTTTTCATCATTTCATATGATAATATGATGAGACTTTTTATATTAAGGGGAAAATACATTATGAAATTATGTTATTACATATCTCATCAAATGCAGGCAGTAGAGATTAATTTTCATAACTGTGTCGGGGAGATTGTCTGGAATCTGGCAAAACCATGATAGTGGGATAATATACGACTTAGAAATTGGCAAAAACATATGCCTAATGCATGATGTTAATAAGTGCCATTATTTTAAGTGTTCCCATACTGTAGCCTGCTTGCAGAGGTCGAAAATCAGGCAAACAACCCCCCAAACAAGGAGCCCTCCAGAGTCTAGGATGTCCATTGCTCTCTTGTCTTTTGAGCACAACTTGAATCATTCATCAGCAATGAAAAGTAAATTTAATATTTTCTACACAAAGTTGTAATGTAATTTCAGCTCCTTGTTGGAGACCATGCAGATATATTTGCAAAACCAGATTACACACTGATTTGATGCACAGACGAACAACTAGCATCATCAGAGCGGGTAGGTTCTGTGATTTATTCTGATATGTGGTTGGCCTACATTATGAAACAACAGGGACTATGTGACTTAATTAACGGAGAAGTAGGAGTGTGAAAACTGGTGAAGAAATTAGTAAAGATATTACTTACAGAAGCGTGATCCGTCTTCATAACATTATGTACAAATATGCAGCCTAACAAGCATAATTATGAAACTCGTGTTAATACAGTATCTATGCAATGCAATCATTGAAAGAGCAGAACCAATCTATGATGACTTCATGAGTAATTCAAACAAGAGTGATGGGTGTGAAGATGGAAACAGCTGTATACAAGCTGTAACTATAAATGAATGTGATGTGTAAATTCAAGATTATTTTTTTATCAACAACTTTATTGGACTCGATGCTAATTGGTCGAACAGACAAGCAACTAGCATTGCTGGAAAGGTCAAGTCCTGCTTTTTTTTTCATGCAATCCATGCTACACCTTGCTGCAATAAATAAATCCAGAGCAATTCAACTGAAAAGAAGGGATGTGAATTTGGATGCAAAGTGCAAACATTGAGCTCTAAGGGTTAAGCTTGATACTGTGCTGTCTTGGTGCCAGTTATTCCCAGTGGTCAGTTAATGTATTGCAATAAAAAAGAGGCACGTTGTTTGTTGATTGTTAATCAATGGAGGTTTCATATTAATAAAACTGACCCAGAAAATCATAATGTTATCCCTGAGGACATTGATGAACAGTCAGTCAGTTGAGTATGTGCTGTCTTTGAATCCAGTATTCAGCTTTCCTTTATGTATCTATCCCTTGAAAGGTGGAAATAAAAGCAGAACCAACAACATCTACAAGCTCATTTTCAAGTCATGTCAGTGAATAAGAGCCTCTTGTGTGTCTGCTGTGCTGGTCTGGCCATGCAGGGTGTATTAAGGCAGTCCAAACCTTTGTGTGAATCCCAACTGCAAGAACCGCCCCTGCAGGGTAGGTATTCTTAAGTGGCCCTGAAAACCTTCAGTGTAGCTCTCGATTGGTGAAACTCCAACAAGGCAAAAGCTGATTGGGTACTTATGTATAGGAGAATAAGTGCCGTTTTTCTGCCCTCTCAATGCCCTGATCAAGTAACATCGGCATCAACAAAGTCAAATTCACCATAAAGGCAAAACAACATACCTTTTATTGTTGTCTACTAAATGGAAACAGAAATGCTCAAAGCACCAGTTCCTTGCACCACTTCGTAGTTGTCCTGAGTTCTTTTCGCAACTTTCACAAAACCAACAATGAGTTCAGTGGATATCAGGATATTTAGGGGGCTGAAAAAAGTGAAATATTACCAAACCTTAAATTATTATTTATTTAATTTTTATTTAATTTATTATTTGTATGTTTGTATGGCTCATAGAACTGGGGTTTTGTCCGTTAGCTACTATTTATTGATCAGTGCAGCTTTAAGTTTCACAATACACCGACAGTGACTTTGGTAGATACTTGAGCAGGTTGCACAAAACAGGTAATGTATCTTTAATTAGCTTTAACAGAGTGAGTCTTTATCAATTTTAAAGTGACGTTTTGCACACCTGCAGACTGAAGGCGTTGACAGGGACTTCCTGCTTCAATCAAAAACAACACTCAGACATTTTCATATGTTCCTGGTGCTGAAAAGGGGGTCTTTAAAATAACCCCAAAGCTCCTCCACTGAAAAATAACGCTGATTGAAATGTGTCTGCTGGGTGGAGTGAAGACTGAGCTGCTAACCCCCCCTCGTGCGCGTGCACGTGCGCGTTCACCTGTCCCTTTAATCGCCGAGGGGACCGTAATGACCAATCAGCAGCCTTTTCAACTCCTCAATTTGTTGATTTGGTGTTGAGGGGAGGGAGGGAGAGAGAGAGAGGGCGGACGTGGGGCAAAGGGGGGAGGCTGGTAGAGCGAGGTTGAGGCTTTATGAGTGAGAAAGAGAGAGAGAGAGAGAGAGAGAGAGGAAGAGAGAGGGAGAGACGGAGAGAGAGGGGACACACCGAGCAGCAGCGCTCCGTCTCCGTTATTCACTGTGGGTTGTTTCTTGGGAGAGCTCCATCGTCGGCACACGGCGGTAAGTGTCACCGGCTCTCCGCTTCTTCTTTTCTTTTTTCACCGCTTCACACCACATGAAGCAACTATTCTCACGTCTATTCCCTTGAAATTATTTCCTTTTATCTTTATTTTCCCTTGTTTTTTTGGGCTACAATATAATTTAGAAGCTTGTTGGAGACGCGTAATTTCAATTTTTTAGTCGCAGCAATTTGGCACGGTGCTCGCGGATGGCAGCACGGATTTATTTTTGCGTTAAAAGTGAGGGGAAATATTCACTTGTGCAGTTAGCAACTTTATTTTTTTAGATCTTCAACCGCTTTTCCGGACAGTTCTAGTAAACGCTGTGTAAATGATTCTTAAGTTCTCCTTTTCTTCCTTCTTATTTCGCCAATAATAATACAGGGAAGTTCGACGACCTGCTATAACCTGAGTTAAAGTTAGCATATTTTGTGTTATTTCTTTTTTTTTTTAAAGTGGCGTTTTTGTTAGTTAATTGGTGTTTTTATGTTGAATTGGTGATCAAATGAGAGGAAGTCGTGTTACCGCCGGGTTGAAACCCCCTTAAAATGTGCGTTTTTCAAAAATAAATGCGTCGAAATGAAGCCAAGCAAGGCTACACGTTTAAAAAAAACTTTCTTTATTAGCATGTTTATGTGTTTTTGTTTGTGAAGTTCTCTATCAAGTCAGGTTTGGTGCCTTTTCTCTACCGTGATAAATGAGAAAATGTCATTTTTGTGGGTTGTGTGGTGAACTTGCTGAAGGAAATGCTCTGGAATATTTAATTAGTGCAACAACAAAAAGAAGAAGAAGCTCGAAACATTAAGGAAATGGCTTTTGCCTCCTATTTGTGGTCACTCAGTATCCACACATAGAAACCTACAGGGAGACTGTAGCAGAATGGAGTGATGCTGATCTGTTCCGACTGATTTTCTTGTCTTTTCAACTCTCTCTCTTCCCATCTATGTGGCTCCATCTTCCATCCTTCCTCCCCCTATTGTGGAGTTCTAATTAGAGGATATATAGTTATAAAGAAAATTACATCCTCACCTCTCCTGCAGCATCAGTGTCAATCTCATTTTTGCTTAACTCGCATCATATTTACATGGAAATGCAATTCCACAGCTCAGTGTTTGTGTGTGTTTGAATTATTTCTCACCTGGCTGTGTTGACTCGCCGTGCCCCGGCTAATGGGAGCTTCTGTCAGACTGGACTGGATGCAGCTGCGTGTTATCTTGGATTGGACGGACGTGGCGGCAGGTTTTGGGTCGAAACAGGCTGCCGCTGTGTTTGACCTGCTTGAGGGGGGAAAAAAGCCAGATGGGTGGGGTTTCAAATATCTGGGCAGCTGTGGAGGCAGCGGTGGTGATTGTGGAGTAGTCGATGTGATAAATATATTCAGCATCTTCTTGTAGTTGTTGGAGCAGAATGTTTGAGATAAAACAAGACTGGCCAGTGAAGTTCATTTTAGATTGAACTAATTGAAATCCAATTTTTCTACACGTTTATTGTTTGATCGAGGCCATTTTGATGGTTTTATGACCAACTTTCATGGCAAAATCTGTATTAATTTGCCTCTAGAAGCAGTTTGTATTCAGTATAAGTGGAGGGCATAGCCTATCTATGTCTAATTAACTACAATTTTCTCATAGTTGTTGGCACTTGTGGTTAAGATAAAACATAACAGGACTGTGAAGTTGCCATTGCATCAGTAATTTTTGATTTAACTAATTGAAATCAGATTTTTTATACATTTATTGTTTGATCGAGGCCATTTTGATGGTTTGATGGCCAACTTTCATGGCAAGATCTGTATTAATTTGCCTTTAAAAGCACTGCTTATTTGGTGTAAGTGGAGGGCATAGCCTACCTATATCTACCTACAATTAGTTGTTGGAGCTTGTGGTTGAGATAAAACATAACAGGCCTGTGAAGTTGCATTACATTAGTTATTTTGGATTTAGCTAATTGAAATGCAGTTTATTGTTTGATTGAGGCCACTTTGATGGTTTCATGGCAAAATCTGTATTCATGAATTTCAGTTTGAGTCCTTTCAGCCTCAAAAAGCCGTGTTTATTCAGTATAAGTTGAGGGTGTAGTCTACCTACGTCTACATACTTGCAGTCTTATCATAGTTGTTGTAACACGTGGTTTAGATAAAACGCGACAGGCCAGTGAAGTTGCATTACATTCACTAATTTTGGATTTAACTAATTGAAATCCAACTTTCTACTTGTTTATTGTTTGAGCGAGGCCATTTTGAGAGTTTGATGGTCAACTGACATTGCGAAATCTGTATTCATGAATTTTCAGTTTGAGTAATTTCTAAGAGCAGTTTTTATTCAGTATTTTTCTAATAGTTTATTGGAGCTTGTATTTTAATCAAACATAACAGGCCAGTGAAGCTGCCACTGCATCAGTAATTTTGGATTTAATTAATTGAAATCCAATTTTTCTACACGTTTATTGTTTGATCGAGGCTATTTTGATGGTTTGATGGCCAACTTTCATGGCGATATCTGTGTTAATTTGTCTCTAAAAGCAGTGGTTATTTGGTGTAAGTGGAGGGCATAGTCTGTCTATATCTACCTACAGTATCTACAGATTTCTCATAGTTGTTGGAGCTTGTGGTTGAGATGAAACCATATTTTGGACTGAACTCATTGAAATCCAGTTTATTGTTTGATTGTGACATTTTGATGGTTTGGTGGCTAATTTTCATGGCAAAATCTGTATTTGCGAATTTAAATCTAAGTAATTGAGCCTCTAAATTCAATGTTTATTCAGTGTAAGTGGAAGGCACAACCTACTTATATCTACCTACAGTATCTAAGGATTTCTCATAGTTGTTGGAGCTTGTGGTTGGGATAAAACATAACCGGCCAGTGAAGCTCCATTACATAAGTCATTTTGGATTTACTAATTCAAATATTGTTTATTGTTTGAGCGAGGCCATTTTGATGTTTTGAAGGCAAATTTCCATGGCGAACTGTGCATTTATTAATTTTTAATTGGAATATTTCATTCTCTAAAAGCACAGTTTATTCAGTGTAAAATGAGAGACATAGCCTACCTATTTGTAATTATCTATAATCTTTATACTTGTTAGAGCAGAATAGCTTGTGAGTAAGCTAGTAAAGTTGCATTACATCCAGTAATTTTGGATTTAACCCATTGAAATCCAATTTTCTACACATTTTTTGCTTGATCAAGGCCACTTTGATGGTTTGATGGACAATTTTCATGGCCTGGATTTTCAGTTTGAATAATTTTAGCCTCTCAAAGCAGTGTTTATTCAGTGCAAGTGGAGAAGCATAGCCTATCTACATCTAATTATCTACAGTCTCCTCATAGTGGTTGAGATAAAACGTGACAGGCTTATAAAGTTTCATTACATTCAGTAATTTTGGATTTACTAAATGAAATACAGTTTATTGTTCAATCAAGGCCATTTAGATGGTTTTATCACCAACTTTCATGGCAAAATGTGTATTCATGAATTTCAGTTTGAGTTATTTCAGCCACTAAAAGCCATGTTTATTCTGTGTAAGTGGAGGGGATAGGCTACATACATCTACCTACAATCTTCTCATAGTTGTTGGAGCAGAATAACGTGGTTGAGATTAAACGTGACAGGCTAGTAAAGTTGCATTTCATGAGTAATTTTGTTTTCAACTAATTGAAATCCAATGTTCTACATGTTTATTGTTCGATCAAGGATCTGATGGTTTGATGGCCAACTTTCATGGCAAAATATGTATTCATGAATTTTCAGCTGAATCATTTTAGCCTCTGAAAGCAGTGTTGATTCAGTGTAAAAAAAAATCCCCACTGAAAGAATACTAATGAAACCGCTGAGGTGGTTCTGAGTCCATAGCTGTTAAAGGAGGATGATGCAGGATTTTTTTTTTTAGCTTATTTTACAAAACGATATGTCTGAAAGTGCTCAGTCAAAAGAAATTTAATATATTTTGTGACTTGAATTTATAACAAACATCAATCTGATATGAAAAGACTTCCTAATCAAATACTTATTTTTCATTCTCTAGAATTTAATGGAATTGTATGCTAATAAAATCTACTATCTTAGCTCCTTGCAATTAAACTGTGGAAATCCTTAAATGACCACTGGTTAGTGATTCAGACCCCTCATTGAGATCCATTGATTTATGCTTTGTAGGAATCTGGGGTTTCCCAGCATGCGTGGAAGTGCCTTAGAAATGTACTTAGCACTGGCATCCATCATCCCTATTACGAGGCCTGCACCAGTCCTCACATTAGACATTCCTCACTGACTCAGATGTGACCTCAGTGCAGCCTAGCAGGCCATCACTTACAATTTTCAAAGAGCGAGAGCCAAAAGTAGGCTGCTGACTGGTGAGCACATAATGAGTTTATTGTAACTCTTAGACTCATAGAAGACTCAGGAATTGCATTTAATGTACCAAGCAGGGCTCTCATATGAATTTGTTCTCTAAATTATTATTGCATTTAACCAGCAGTTTATTGGTAGATGTAAATATGCCAAATTTACCAGAAGTAAATGTGCAAAAAGCCATTCCAGATGTACTTGCAACATACTAGAACTGTTAATTATGGTTAGATTGTATTTGTAACTATGTGGCCATCCATATAGACTCAACAGTGGTCAGTTTAGTCCATTAAAAGCACAACCACTTGTAGGAGATTGACACTGACTGAGAGTTGCCTCTGAAAGCTTGTGCCAGCATGTACCAGGATGTATTGTTTGTGGCCCTAATGGTCAACTCTCAAACCTACAATAGGGGGCTTTGTTTCCTTAAGCATAGCCTCTAAGGCAACACTGCTTTTTTCAGACTGGACACAAATCCAGGGTGGTCTTGACCTTAACCTTAACTGTCTGTAATCCAAAGCCAACCATAGCATGTCTTCAGTGGACCTTGTTGGAGGTACACGGTGACAAAAAATGTTGCTGTAAACTCTTGACAGCCGATAGAGCTGTAGTGTCCTTACAACAATGTGGAAAAATCAATAATCTGCTCTGCCAATCTCCCCTGTGATTAACACAGGCACGTTTTGGAGTTCACGGTTCAACACGATGCCAGAACTAATCTTAGAGCGCAGCAAAAACAGCAGAATGTATGTAAAAACCTTTTAGACTCAGGGGATAAAACAATAAAGCAAACATGACTCAGTTAAACAAAACTCTTAAATTTAACATAGTGCTTCTGCCTTTTCAATTTTGCTTTAGTTCAAAGATACCATACTTAGGCTTTCTATTGAGCATTAAAGTTTATTCTTGACCTTGGAAAGAAAAGAACAAAAGTCTTAACTCCAGGTTCAGACTTGTATTGTATAGTGCTTTCAGTCAATTCAAGACTGTCAGATACACAGGTGGGAATGGAGGTTTTTATTTTTACAAATAACATTTTATTGCTTTACAAACAGCAATAAAAGAGCAATATGGTGAATGACAAATGGAGAACAGTACAAGCAAAAATAAAAAATAGGATAAAATAAAGTCGCATGCAAATAACAAAAAAATAGAGAGATTTTGTAGAAGACAAACTGCTCGTGTCAGTGTTGTCCCAAAGCCACAGAGCCAAGATGGCAAAAGCTCAGTCACCTTTAGTCTTTAGCCTGGACTCAGTCACAGCCAGGTCAGTTGTGCAGTATGGAGTCTGTAGAGCAGTCAAAAGTTCAGGGAGACGACCCAAAGCACAGGCCGGGGGAAACATTTGCACATAATCACTACAGAAATCAGTGAGGCCATCAGTGAGGAGGAGAGGGAGATATCTGGCCCTACCCTTTGTTGTAGGTAAAAGCTTGCCTCAGCGCTCTCGCCACACTGGAGGCGTTCTTTTTTTTGTTTGTTGGTTAAGGCAAACAAACATGGCACCGCAGCAGTTAAGGCAAGAAGAGATAAAAGCATGTAATCCTCTGTATCGCTGCAACTCAGGATGGATCTAAGTATAGCAATGCTCCTGAGATGACCAGAAAAGCCTGAATGAGCATGTATTTTAGTGTGTCATTCCAAATTAGGGCTTGGAAGCAGGCCTAATGTGTTTATTAAACTGACTGAGGGCAGCTTCCATTTGGCTGGAAACACTGATATTTTTATTATTTATTTAGTTGCGGAGAGAGTACAGTTCATTCTTTCAGCTTTCAGTCATGCAGAGACGACAGTATATTAAGGTCACTTGGCATGTTGAGCTTGGCATCACTGGCGATTCAAATAAAGCGACTTGGTTGGGTCCACTTTTCTTAAATTCGTATATATGAATAGAACACTTACTAGATTCGTGCAGAAAATTCACATTTATTGCACAGTTCAACAACATTGAACAGCTGAGCAATTGTAGCTGTCACTCAGAGGGCTTTAACTTATTAAAAAAAAAATAGAGAGAGAATAGGTGAGATATTTTCTGTTAGTCGAGTAAGTGCACAACCAGTCTCAGCCAGCACCTGAAAACCACTTATGCCCTATTATAATAAAGAGTTCAGTCTACTTTATAAAAGGCTTAACACTAGCACGCCTACAAGAGTAAAGAAATTGTGTTGAAAATGTGCTGGAAGACGGTATGGCACCGGCACAAATGATGAGTACGAGGATAGGATAAGGAAATGCAGGGTTGTGATGGCCTCAATTTTATTAGCAGTGAACTTTCCAGAAGACTGAGGCACCAGGGGAGGAGAGCTCCCCAGTGGTGAATTGATAAGCACTAAATAAAAACCTAGGATTATTTAGGCTCGTTCGGAGGAGTTCAGAGACATATTTAAGGCATAACTTCCCATCTGTAAAATTTGAGATCACATTTAGGTAATTATTACCCAAAGCTTTCTACATTTAAACACACTTTTCTTTTGATATTAAATGAACCCCAGTAATTCCACTACCTTTGCTGTTAAACTCTTGTCTTGGTTATTATAAGGGCTAGCCATATTTACTATACATCGATCACCTGCCTAATATTGTGTTGGTCCCCCTTATGTGGTCCAAAATGCTCTGAGCCATTGGGCATGGACAAGAGGACCTCTCAGGGTGTCCTATGGGGTCTGGCACCAGGACGCTGGCAGTAGATCTTTTGGGTACTCTGGCTTGTGCAGTGGGGCCTCTGTCAATCAAACTTGTTCCACTGCATCCTGTTGATGCTTGATCAGAATGGGGTCTAGGAAGTTTGGGGTTAAAATCAAGATCTTGGGCAATTGTCATGTTCCTCAAGATGTTCCTAATTGCTTGATGTTTTTGCCATGTGGTGGGGTGCATTTTCCTGCGGGGGTAGGCCAGGGACATTTGGGATTGCCATTTGTATGAGGGAGTGTGCTTGTTCTGGGACAATGTTTATTAGGGTGTCTAAGTCTCATCAACACAGATGCTAAAATTCAAGGTTTTCCAGCAGAACACCACATAGTACCAATATGATCAATGTTATTCACTTCACCTGTCAGTGGTCATAATGTTGTGGCTGATTGGTGTATATCACAAATACATACGCAAACATACTATAAACAGGAACACCACACTGAAGAGAATAACCCACTAAGAATACATTGTTTTTTTGTTCTTGGGTAATCTCTTTCTTTGTTTTATAAAAAAAGCATTAAAACAACTTTTCTAAACTACATTATATTGTATACAGACTTGCAATTATTGTTACAACTGAAACACAATTAAATATTTATTTGTCAGATTACACACTCACAAACTTCACAAATCTGAATTTATAATAACTAAAGATGCACAATGATATTGGCACATCATTGGTATCAGCTGATAAAGACTTTAAAATGAAATATTGCCATCGGCCCAAAATAATCACTGAAAGGCAGATAGAGAGAATAAATAGCCTATGGCATGTTTTGCATGTAAGTTAAAATAGCTTTATATATAGTATATATGAAAGGATTGAATTTTATGTTTGGAACATCACGATAAGACTAAGCATAGTAATATGTTGATTCCACTACAAGAAAAATATGGTGTTCTCTACATTTCTGTGGAAAAAACTATGTGCATATACTGGTATTGGCAAAGTTTGTCTGAGTTGGAAAATATCAACCTATTATATTTTGACAAAATTCAGTGTGGTGCATTGGTTAGACAGATTTTGTGAATAGTTTCTTCATGTTGAGAATATTAACATCAGTATCAATCCATTACTGTGGCAGCAATACATGCAAATGAACACCAGCAGTTTGTGTTTTGAGTGATTTCATTTACTTTCTTGTGCAGAGAAAATGAAGCTCCACTGGAAACATCCATTCAGAGGAAAAGTTGCAGTTCAGGCAGAGGTCAGCCTGATCTAACAGGTTGGGTCTGAACATAAAACTACACAAGCTTTCAGCTCCTGCAGGCATTGTGGATGTAACATGGGCTGTCCAAGTTTAACAGGCCGGCTTTAGAGTGTTTCTTTGTAAATGAAGAAATCAGCTCTGACCATTTATAATGAGAAAACCATCAGAAGAGAGAATGATGAATGGCAGGATGTTCTGCTGCCTTTTCATCTTTACTAGTTATTTTTTATCTAAGTAGAAAAAGGATCCAATTCACTGTGCTGCTTAAAGGCTGTTGGTAACTTTTAAGGTGAAATGTTTTCTTGCACGTTACTCAATGCATGAATTCACTTCAAACTTTGACATTTCCATTTGTTTTCATTGGCTATCATGCGTGACATACACTTTGATGATTCAAGCTTCAGGAGCTTAAAAAACTGTATATGGATTTCAAAATGGATTATGTGAACTGCAAATATTCTGTCATCCCAGTGCACTCTAGCAGCACTGCACTTCTGCTTTTAGTTCATTTTGCCACTCAGTTGTCATCCTGTTGGTTTTTCCAGCAGCAGGACACTGATGAACCCACAGTAAGCTCCTTGCTGCTGGAAACCTGCAACAAATGAAAAGTTAGAAGCTTGCTGATGAACACAGAGGAGCATTTAGAAGCTAAAGAGTCAGATATTTCCCTCTGGAGCTGATGGAGACCAAAAACAGAGCTGAACTAGAAAAGTGCAGACCTTTGCCAATGCACACAATCTCACACTATCTCACAAAATCTCACATTATCTGACACTATTTCACATTATCTCAAACTGTCTCACACTAACTCATATTATATCATGCAATCTCACATAATGCACACTTTTGCACATTATCCCACACTATCTCATGCGATCTCACATTATCTCACACTATCTCGCACTATCTTATAGTATCTCACATTATTCCACATTATTTCACACTATCTCATATTCTCTTACATTATTTCACATTATTTCACATTATCTCACACTATCTCACATCATCTTACTTTATCTGACATTATCTCACACTATCTGACATTATTTCACAATGTCGCACACTATCTCACATTATCCCACACTATCTCACACTATTTCACGTTATCTCACACTGTCTCACACTATCTCACATTATCTTACACTATCTGACATTATCTCACACTATCTGACATTATCTCACATTACCTCACATTATCTCACATTATCTCACACTGCATCACTCTATCTCACACTATATCACACTATCTTAGTGATCGGAATCTGCCCCAGAATTTTACTGTTTTTCTTGATTGTTTACACACATTTTCTGGAAGCATGCCTCATAATGTCAGAACTCTACACACAAATTCAAAAAACACACACACAACGGGCAAAACTCCTCAATTCTCCTGCAAAATGAAACTTTACATTCAAAACAATGTTATTTTTTCTCAAAATGGTATTTTCTTTTCAAATGACACACACAAACCATCATATGAATAGACATTTATAAGAACCACTTGAACACTGATGTGCTCAATGGAAAACACTACGATGAATGGAAAACACTTCTTCTCCATTCATCATAATGACTTCGGCCTTTTTTTGTTCAGTGTTACACTTATTACAGACCGTACATACATAAGTGTGTTGTAAAATATTTTAGAATATTGTTTTTATACTCAGAACACACAATTACACGGGAAGAAATATATTTTATTTTTCCCACAAAAACAGTGTACATCCCAACCAACACAAAGCTGCACATACAGTGGTCTACAAACAAAACAACAGAAGAATTTACTGTACCCAGTTACAGTAAAAAAAAAAAAAAAAAAAGAACTATGCTGCATCCTCTCTTCTGTTTCGGTCTGGCCACAGCACCTCATCCACATCACAAGCAATGTTTTCCCTGGCCAAGCAGCGGGGGAAATATCGCCTAGCATGGCGAATCCAGCCATGAAAAGCATCAACTGCTATATCTCCACATGCGTCTTCCATAGCTCAGAGAAGGGATATACACGTTTGTGGATTTCGGTCATACACTTTCCAACACCAGGCAGAAAAAAAATCCTGAGTAGAAGATGAGGAATGGAGAATATGGAGGGAGATAAACTAAAAAGCGTGGATGGGCAGTGAACCAGTTACGAACCAGAGCTGCCCGGTGGAAACTTACGTTGTCCCAAATGACAACGTACCTTTTATGCTAAAACTCTGATTGCTAATTGTAAAACTGTGAGACAGGTGTTTGCCCATGTGATGAGTCAGTGTGCATAGTAGGGAAAATAAGTTTAGAATTTTGACTGACAGTGTGTTCCTTGTGAAAACAAGAGATTTTCTTCATGAAGATTGTGCCAAATGCAGAGAATTGTGTCTTGTGTTTTGAAAAAAGAGTGTTTTAGAACTGAAATTTGAGTGTAAAGCAGGAATTGTGCTTGTAGTTTAGCAGAATCGGTTCAAAGGGTTGGTGCATGAGTTACATGTTGTGGTCATTGTGTCTCAAGTACCAGTTTTTGTGTGTAAACAATTGAGAAAAACTGTAAAGCTGCA
>OMNN01057792.1:1329-16429 GCA_900302755.1 Chromis chromis
GTCGCCAGTCCATCACAGGGCCACACAGGACAAACAACCAGGCACACTCACATTCACACCTACGGACAATTTAAAAACATGCTGAGGTTAACTGATGATTCTAAATTGTCCGTAGATGTGAATGAGAGTGTGCTTGGTTGTCTGTCTCTATGTGTAGCCCTCTGATGGACCCCCTGCGACCCTACAGAGGATTAAGCGGTGTATAGGTAATGGATGGATCTTCATCAGCAACACAAACTACATCAACCAAAAAGACCGCAGACTTGAATCAACAACTTTATAAAAAGGTTTCAACAATAACTGGACATTATAACCTTCATGGAGATGAGATTTATTACAAGGCCGGTGTTTAGGCTGCAGCAGTTTTAGCGAGGTGTACCTAATAAACTGGCAACTGAGTGTAAACTATAATCTCTTTATAGTTTGTTTCTGACACCCATCAGTCAGGTTTTCTCTGGAGACTAAAGTCACAACAACTGCACAACAAGAAGCAGCTTGTGCTGATGATTCTCCTGTTGCCTAAACAGAGTTCCCTTTATTCATTTGTCAGTGATGCAAATATGGTCTCCATCCATGCTATGAAGGTGACACCAGGGTCTTACTTCTCAAGTCTGAGTTGTTTAGTATCACACACGCATAAGTTAGCATTTTCTCTGGTCTTGAAGTCTAAACTAAAAGTGATTTGAATTCTTGACGATTGACACGATCAAAATGCGACGTACATCTCACCCTCAGGCCTCCCTGGAACATGTCATCATTGTTATTTTCAAGTATTTTATTATTTGACTTGTTTTCTTAACAAATCTAAATCCCTGGGTTCATTCCTGTGGCTCAATCCTGCAGATCTGCAGCAGCGACAATGTGAGAAAAAAAGAATTCATACACTGTTTATTTCTATGTCAACACCTCCTCACCTGTGTAATGTAACAGGCTGCGGCAATAAGAGCGTTTAATTTTAGCTCAGTGAGAAAAAAAACACAGCTGGCTTTTTTCTATTTTGGCATCAAGTGATTTCAGTATTTACTGGTTTTTCCATCTGTTATATTTTTCCTGTACATTTTGTTCAGTGTCAAAGAGACACAGGTACGTAGATAAACGTAGGTGGATACACGTTAAGGTACAGAGGAGTCTGAAAATTAGCTTTTGCTCATTTGTTAGGTGAGTTTAAGATCTCAAAGAAGCTACAGTCTTTTACAGGCAGCCAGTACATGTCCTGCTCAATATTGATGCCACACAGTGGATTTCAAAAGAGTTACCTGGTGAAATGCTTTCCGAAGACGTCTGAACTACAGAAGATTTGTTGAGAACCTTCTTGACAAAGAAACACCTGAGAAGATGGGACAAACCCTGTGTCGACCTCGTTGACCCCAACCACTTCCTTGTTGGAGCTGCAGGATTATGAGGGGCCGCTGGTAGTTTCTCCTTCAACCACCTGCAGGGTTACAGTGTGTGCAGACCACCTCACAAGGAATCACACAACTGTTTCCTCATTTGCTAAATGTTACTCTCGTCTATGCAAAGAATACAGAAGTGAAAAGTCAGTAATAAACGTTCAAGCCCCTCAGGTGAAACTACACCTGTTAACACAAAATACAGGGAGGTTTTGCAACCTGCTGCACAGGAGACCTGCTTCAGGGAGTGAGTCTGCACAGTGTTGCAACACCTGATGTGCGAAGGAGGGCTTGTGTTCAGCTAAAGCAAGTTAAGTGGTGGAAAAAGTTGAATCACGAAGGGTAGAAAACTGCACCGTTGTCTGTTTCTTTACCTTTAAATACAACATATGATCAAAGGTATGCAAACACGTGCACATTACAAACGTAAAATAAGGATGTGACTGGTGAGCACCTCATTGCACAATCACAGGCATTAATATTCTGTATCGGCTTCAACTTCTGCATGATTCGTTCAAGCATTCGAAAGGCTTTGGCACACCAACCTCATCCTGTGTATGGGAGTGACATGATGTTAAAACATAAAGTCAGCAGCACACAGTTGTCTGAAATATCAAGATTTTCCTTGATGGGAACTAAATGAGCAGAATGTAAACTGCGACAAACGGCCCAATAGTCTGTGGACAGGATCTCATAATATTTGACCATGTAGTGTAGTTTTCATTTACAATGTCAAAGCAGCTGTTTTACAAATCTGTCAAATGCAAAACTCAACAAGTGTCTAGTTGTGGCCCCAACTGCACCGCACCAGCAAGTTTTAATCCGCTGACAGCAGAGCAGCAGCACATTTTCAACTGATGTACTGCACTATAACACCAAATATCTATATTTATGCAGAACCTTTTCTATAAAAACATATTTTGCTAGACTTATTCGCACTTAAAATAATGTGCTCACAAGTTTCCGCATTCACTCTGCTTGTATTTCATTAATATATTTTTTTAGATATGAGTGCAAATAATGCTATTTTAGATGCAAAATTTAATTTCATAGGCAAGAAAATACATGATTTGGAAATGTAGTTAGCAGTGAATACTTTCTGATTACTTTACGGCAGTGAAATACTGTCTTTGACCATCTAAGTGAATTTATGAAGTCTCTTTAAAATCTCTAAGACTTAATTAGGCACACATTTGGCGAAAATATCAAGATTTTCCTTGATGGGATGTAAAGGAGCTGAGGACAAGCTGCGAAAAACAGTCGTTACAGCCCAATAGGATCTCAGAGTATCTGACCATCTAGTGTTTAAATTTCACTTGTGGCCACAACCTAGACCATAACGTCAAAGCAGCTGTTGTACAAGTCTGTCAAAGGCAACACTCAACAAGGGTCGGGTTCTGGCCACAACCGCACCGTACCGTCAAGTTTTAATCCAGTGAGAGTAGAGCAGCAGAAGATATTTAACTTCCCTTTTTCTATATTTATTCATAGCCCTTTCTATTAAATCATGTTTTGTGAGACTGTGTCCCACAAGTACCTGCATGCATGATAGCCTGTATTTCAATATAATCTACTCTTCTGCTGTATGTGGTCTCTTTAAAATCTCTAAGACTCAATTTGGCACACATTTGTCTAAAATATGAAGATTCTCCTGAGTAGGAAGTTAAGTAGCTGAGTACAAACTGTGCAAAATGATCCAAAAGTTTGTGGACAGAAATCTCTATATGGCCTTATAGTGTACATTTAACTTACAGCTATAATCTAAACCATACTGTCAAGCATCTAGTTGTGGCCACACCTGCATGCATAATAACACTAAATCTATCAAACCTTTCTATGGAGGCCTAGTGGTTTGTGAAGTGACCTTTAACCGGTGGATCGCCGGTTCGAGCCCCCGGACTGGCAAGAAGTTGAGGTGGGAAAGTGAGAGCGACCGCTTGTCCCAGTCACCACCACTGTGGGCCCTTGAGCAAGGCCCTTAACCCCTGACTGCTCCCCGGGCGCTGCACCGCGGCAGCCCACTGCTCCCAGTATGTATAGTTAAGGTTAACTTGGAATAGGATGGGTTAATGCAGAGAAGGGATTTCCCCAAGGGGATCAATAAAGGTTAGATTATGATTATTATTATTATTATCTAGAGCAAATCTGCAGCCTGGAGGTTAAAGACAAAACTTAGTGTTGCACTGAGAAGTGTCTTGGATCCACAAATTGACTCACTGATGCTATAGAAAATATGATTTAAGTCCTTTAAAGTAGGTGTTATCAATGGTGATTTTTCTTTCAGCAGTCCCCCCCTCAGTTGCAGATGACAGTATAATGGTGAAAGTCTCATTTCCAAGTTTCCCTTTATGAGAACATGTCGTAGTCTTCTTTCTGGGCGTATCTACTTCTTTTTTTTAAACCCTGCTTTTATTTTTATTGTTGAGTTTAGCTTATATTGCAGTTATCTTCCACTTCCCCATTTAGCGTTAATAAATACATCATGTTTATTATCATGACTTCTATTTGTATTTATGTATCAGAGATGGTGTCAGAAAATACATTCCTCTTCTGCCTTCCTATACTGAGCAGTTAGGAGATTTGACTGTTTTCTAAGGCAAAAAAACAAACCTAATAAGATCTGGGGCACAGGCCTAATGACACCACTGTTTCTGACAACAAGTATGCTCAATTGTTTTGATAGAAAGTACACAAAAGAATGAATGGAACGGACTGGAGAAGTGGTGATTGTGAAATGGTTTCAGCCCAACTGTGCTCGTGTTTCCTCAGGAAATCAGCACAGTAACATCACTATCTAGACTGGCCTGCAGTGGTTCATCTCAAACAGTGAGATTAGTAGTTTTTCCTCATGGGGAACAGCAGCCAAAGCAGCTGACACAGCAGTTTCCCAAAATGAGGAAATATGAAAGAGACTTCACTCTTAGTGCTCTGAACCAGGATGGCTCTGGCAGGAAGTGAGTGAGTGTGTTCCCTCTGGTTGAAATGTGTCGGCATTTTTAGTGAAGTGAAAGTTTTTTTAATTAGTCAAATCCATTAGCCACTTTTGAACATATTCTCAGCACTACCATGTTATTTTCTTGCACTCTATTTATTTAGAGGTCATTGGTAATTATTTCTGGCAGTCATACAAACAGTCTTTTATCAGTTTTATGCTGCATTGCCAGATTTCTTGTAATATATCCAGAACACTGTTAGTTCTTTATAACCCAAGCTTCAACTAGAGCCACCAGAGGTCCGGTGAATATTTACGGTACTTACAGCCTGTCAGTGCCAGCCGACTCTGACTCTTGGCTGACACATGCAGTCGCAACCAGCTCTGTCCCAAATGGTCTCGCAGAAAGAGCATATTCAGTACCATTAGCCCATCCCGCTGCATCCATTTTGTAACGTCAGTCCTTGAAATTGATACTTGGCCCGTCCGAACTGCCTGATCAGAAGATATGAATGGTGAGTCACTCTGATGAGTGGTTGCCACCACGTCTGCCGCCGTGCGCTCATTCCACTGCAGGGTATATATTTCACTTTTTATGACATTTAGCCACAGAGTTTTTGAGTCACCTCAGGTATTTGTAGTGTTACATTAATTTGCATTAGGCCAAATAATTTTAGCTCACCCATTAAATGGCAAATGGTCTGCACTTATATAGTGCCTTTTTCTACCTTAGTGGTACTCAAAGCGCTTTACAGTGTGTTTCTCATTCACCCATTCACACACCAATGATGACAGAGCTGCCATGCAAGGTGCCTGCCTGCCACTGGGAGCAACTTGGGGTTCAGTGTCTTGCCTAAGGACACTTCGGCATGCAAAGGGGCCAGGGATCGAACCGCCAACCTTCCGATCAGTGGGCAACCAGCTCTACCACCTGAGCCACAGCCGACCCATTAAGTTATGATACTGTTTTGTTTTCTAGATAATCAGTAACTCTTCAGGTGTAAGCTGGCTGATAGTCGGCCTCACTCAGTTGAAGGAAAACCAGCGCTGATAGATCAAGGTCACAAATCTTATGAAGGACTCTTAATGCTGACGTCCAGTAAAAAAAGCTCTGCTCGCTGAATAGTGAGCAGGACGGGGAGGCTTTTACATTTTAAAACCCAGCTTTCATATTTAATTCCACATCTGTCAGCAGCAGCAGCCAGGAAGCAGGTCTACAGTGAATTACTTTTGCGTGGCATCTAGTATATCGATTTCCTCACTCTTATTATGTAACTGGATATTGTTTTGTTTTCCAGTGACACCACACAACCCCCTTTACCTCACCCCTCAGCTAATCTCACATGTCAGTTTTTTTGCTCTCCGGTCTCACCCTGTATTGTGACTTACAACGTTGTGTGCTTCTGTAGTTACAAACGCTGCTCTCATCTTTCACCCCATAGCTAAAAGCAAAGAACCTGAGAGAGTGACGGATGCTAAAGTCAATAGAGGTGAGTTCATCTTTACTTCTGTGAGATTATGAAAGTGTTGCATAATTTTGTTGAACTGCAGAGCTGTGTTTTGGGAAGTTGACATCACTTCAGACACCGACGTTTTAATATCAAGTGTTGACATTGAATTCTTAGGAGCTAATACTGATTTTAGGGTGCAAAAACTCTGATATCAACATATTAGCTGATGATACTATAGATACATGTTAGAGTTATTCTGAGTGGTGATGTATTTCACAAACTAGTTGGCAGCTTAATGACTGCGCTTGACTGTAAACGATGGAGTCACTAAATTACCCAAAGCAGCTTTTTCTGCACTATATAAGAAAAGTTTTCATATTGCCACACATCAGGCAACATACTGTATAAGGCCATAACAGTATATATGTGATCGGCCAATATCAGCAGATAAAATCATCCGACCAATATTAAAAAGGACGTCTTAAATAGTTTTTCTTTTCTGCTGTAGGTGGTAGAATTAGTAATATATTTGTTTGTATTTGATTGACTGCTTTTGGGAGATGATACACATCTGTAAATAATTGTGGAGCAGTTAGATCCATAAGACCTAAAGCAAACACCATCTATAGACATCTTTCCACTGCAGGAACTCGATGGAAAGCACAACGTGGCCCTAACTTTTACAGGAACGACCCCCGTAACTGGCACTTTCAGCTTTTCTGTTTCCATTACGGTGTAGGATCTAATAAATTCAACTGCAATGAACTTAGATAAACTTAAAACAACAAATTATTTTCCTTTTCCACCTATCTGAGCCACCTATAGTAGGAATTATTTTTATTTGTAAGTGGGAAATGCCAACACAAATGTGAGATAAATGTCAATTAATTCAGGCATTTAATAAATAATTGTATAAAATAAATTACATTCAACTTTCTAAAACAGCAGAAACCCTTTTAAGGATGTGATTCAAATAACTTTTTGCTTGGGTTGCCTCTTTTTAAGTTTAATCGCTTCTGGTTATGTTGTCCCAGTGACTAAAACTGTGACCTCGAGCTATAAACACATAGCAGACAGGCTAACGAGCACTGAGCAGTCTGTGTTCTCAAACATTTCCACACCCTGAGGCCTCTGTGCACCAACTGTGAGCTCTTTCAAAAAGCCTCGCTAAAAAGAGCTTTTCATACAGGCCACACTGATGTCATACATTCAGGCCACTCAGAACTTTGATACCATTGTGAGCTTTTTCCTTTTTTTCCTCCCACCTAATTTCTGTTATCTGCCCTCCATCCTCCTCTCACAGCTCCAGTCAGCCCTCACTCTCCATCACTAGTACTGAGGAACCACCATGCCATCCAGGAAGCTGCTGGGCCCAGCCATGTGGCCATCAACGCCATCTCTGCCAACATGGACTCCTTCGCCCGCGGTCGCACCGCCATCCTCAAGAAGCAGCCAAGTCACATGGAGGCTGCGCACTTTGGAGATCTTGGTACAGAGCCTGCATTCATGTGTTTGTAGATTATTAAGTGATAACAGATAAAGGCCCGACCAAGCATGTGACCAAACAGAGTTGAAGTAGATTTAGAAACATAGAGGCAGTTGTTGTATAGATGGAAACTTCTGGGTTTATCTGGTTTTAAATCAAAATGTAGATCTATTATACACCAGTGATTAGTTATTATTAAGTACATAAGAGGATGTTATTAGTTTAAATTTATTTCTTGTTGGTCTGTGACCTGTTAGACAATTTAAAGGTGATGGCAAATTCCAGTTTAGTATTTTGGTAGATCAGGCTACTATTATATTCACCTTCGGATCATCTTTCATTTACAGTAATTTGACTAAAATTAGGTTAAACTTAAAATTAGACTTTTGCAGCAACAAATGCTAACGATACCCAGCAGAGAAAACAGAGCAATAATAGCAGGACTGCAGCTATTGTTTATTTTCTTCTCTGATCAATCAATGATTCAGTAGTCGTTTAACAATATTAGAAAATACTGAAACTTTTTCCACTTACCAGAGTTCAAGTAATATCTTCAAATCCCTTGTTTTATTTGGTCAACAGTCCCACACCTAAAGATATTTGTGTTACTGTCACAAAGAAAATCAACAAATTCTCACATTTAAGAAGCTGAAATCAGAAAATCAAAGTAACTGAAACAAGTAGTTAATTATCAAAATAATCATCAATTTTATGTTGATCGACTTATTGATTAATCGCCTACTAATTGCAGCTCAAATAAGGACCGGGGTAGATGTACTGAAACCAGTAGTTTCAACAGGTAAAGAAGAATACAGTAGTCCCTCGCCATATCGCGCTTCACTTTTCGCGGTCTGACTGTATCGCAGATTTTTAAATTGTATGTATCAACCAGTTCTGTATCCTGGGCGCTCCGTCTCCCACGTATAGCATGCGTTCAACACCTCACCTTGTCCATTTCACATCGATGTCTGATCGCTGTGCATAGTGTTGCTCACACTCAGCGAGTGTGGGGAGGGTTTATAAAGCCTTAAAATATATATAAATAATAAGATAAATATAAGGACACTACTTTGTGGATTTTCGCCTATCGATAGACGAGGGACCACTGTAATACGTTGTATTATGGCGTGTTTACAGGGTCTACTAAATCATAAATTCACAGCATAGAAGATGAATAAAAAATAAGTACATGTTCTTTAAGAATATAAAAAAATTACAATGTGTAAAGAGTTATTTATACTACAAAGTTTGAATCATAAGGTCTTATGTAATCCTATTAGTTTAATTATGTTGCTGTCACTACAACATGCCTGAGTGTAACTGTTGCATCACTAAAATGCCTTAAACATCCCACTGTCTTGTGCAAGGGGCAACACCCCCACATTAATCCTTCGTCAGGCACTCACATGACGTTGCTCCGTTTTGAAGAGCATCCAGACATTCCAAAGTCTTACAGTTCATCTTCGAACCACTCCTTTTTTTTGTCCAAAGTGCTCTATAATTAGATTCTGCGTATGATTGCTGGATGCCATGATATGGGGCAGTGATTATGTGTGGCTGGCGTGTTGAACGACGGCAGTGACAGGAACTGTACGGGCAAGCTGTCCGGAGAATAGCTGGGATGAGTCAGACGGAGGTGGAAGAACCTGTGTTGCAACCCAGACGACAAAATCTGAATGGAACTGAGCAGACGGTTTCTGGGCTGTGGTTTTAACTGAAGGAAGAGAAAGAAAGGAAGCAGTAGTAGAGGAGGAGGATTCCAAGAGGCAGGGAGGGTTAGCTTCAATGTTAGCCTGTAGGCCGTGACTGGCAGCAGGAGCCGTAATGTCGAACACACGTATGATTTCCCTTGTGTGTTCTGATGGTGGTTGAAAGCGTATAAAGCAGATGTAGCACATGTTCGGGCCATTGTAGCAGACTTTAACTTCCTCTGAAAAGATATGCAAATGAAGCAGCAGCCTTTGATAACGACGCCGACACAGATGCTGCACTGGCTTGTTGTGATTTCCAGCAGCTTTCAGTATTAAGGTTGTCGTGACTGTGTGATCTTAAAGAATCTGAAGGGGTTGATTGAAAAGCACCTCACACAGCGTGGCACCTCTTGAAGCACCATCTTGTTTTCAAAGAGCAAACATAACACCACAAAGCCTCAGCCCACGCTTCAGTCTAACTACAGCTGATGTGCTCTGATTCATAATCCAGCAAGAGTCAGGTTTGCAGTCAATGAGCACGCTCCCTCCGTTTATTTTGCTTTCACGGAGAGAGTGTGTGTGTGTTTGTACTTGCAGTCTCACAGGGTGGAGGATGTTACTCAAACAGACAGTCTCTGAAACACCGTGAAGTCAAATATTGTGGCATCCTTACAGGAGGCAGGTTTTTTGTTTTTTTTCAGAGTTCAGAAGTAGCTGGAGTTTGGAGTTTAGTGTGATTGGACTGTCAAAGGTTGCCGCGGATGCCACAGTCATTGCTGACCACTTCATACACGCATGGTCGACAGATTGGACAGGACACACAGATGCTTTTGACAAACGATTGTGAAAAGTTTGTCTGGGTTAAATCATCTGTGAAATTGCGTAGTCTAAGGCCACCACTCGACAGACAGACAGAGCTGCTGGAAATTCACAAGACTTCAAAACAAATATCCAGGAGTTTAAATTCAGCACACGTCACCCTCCAGCCTGGACCAAATGTTCATCTGAAGTAGGAGCTGAACACAGAAAATCCACGTTTTATCTTTCTTTTCAAGTTGCGGCTCCCATTATACTCCACATTTCATCTTCCTTCAGGGTTGAAACATTGGAATCTGTAAATAAAAGAAAGAGTAGTGCTCAGTCTGTTATTAAAGTCGAGCACTTCAGCATCTAATGTGTGCTCAAAGGCAGAGTAAATCAGTCATGTCAATAACAGTAACAGTAATTTGAAGAATGCTGAGTCTTTTAAAATGAGATAATAGTGTTTAAGCTTTTACTTGTAGTGACAGCTGTCTTTTTATCATTAAAGCTGAAAGTATTTTTTTTTAGCATCGTTGGGAAAAAGATTTATACCAACCTTTCATCATAATGTAATTCAAGTGGTCTGAGAGAAAACTAGACTTCTGCAGCTCCTCTTGGCTCCGTTTTCAGGCTTTAAAAAATCTAGCCTGTGATGAGAGACTTTGGCCAATCTCAGGTCTTTTTTACCCACATCAGATGAGATAGTATAGAGAGCAGCAAAGTCCACACTGGGAGGAGAGTGAGGTTCAAGTCCAGTTATAAGAGAAAAATGAAAGTTGAATTTTAGCTTGACAAATTTGCACTTTCGAACTGCATGTGTCTGCCGGTGGTTGTCTGGTGGGAGTGGCTAAAAACAGAAAAATGAAAGCTGCAAAAGGGAATTGTGACAATTTATTTGCCTTTTCCAGGTTTCTGCTTCCTGCAGCCTTAAAAAAATCACTGTAATCAATATAATAAATTCCATAAAATCGCATAGTGGTAATGCAGGTTTGGAAATCAAAGTTCCATCACCTTTTAAAAGATCTGAAATATGCTGATAACAGTTTTTTGTATTTTTTTAAAGTTATTTTCAGGGGGAGAGTTTTTCCTTTTTTTTTATTGGTAGAGAGAGACAGAGTGAAATTGGGGGTAGAGAGGAGAGTGACATGCAGCAAATGGTCTTGAGTCGGACTCGAACTCATGACCGCTACTAAGGGACTGAGCACATATGGTATCGCCTTGACTCAGTGAGCTAAACGTGACCCCAGTGTTTTGTATTTTGACTGAGAAGTTGCACTAGAATGCAAAACAACAAAATATCATTTAAGTCTGATATGTAAGTTAAATCTGTATTTTTTAAAACCCCACACACACTCTCAGGCTAAATCGACTGCTTATCTGAGTGTTCTTGCACGTTCCAGGTCACTCCAGTGTGAACTATCAGCCCCAGGAGACCCGCTCTCGACTGTCCAAGACGGTGGACCAGGTCCTCCGGGACAATGTGGCGATGCCCCACTACATGCATTTCACGGAACTGCAAGGTGCTGACCACCTGGTTCGGTTCTGGTTGGAGGCCGAGAGTTTCCGTTCGACCAGCTGGTCGCGTGTCCGAGCGCACAGCCTCAACTCTGTCAAACACAGCTCCTTGGCCGAGCCGGTCCCCATCTCTCCAGATGGCTCGGAGCTCCCGGAGCTCACTCCAAACCCGGCGGCTCCCTTCGCCCGGCACAATAGCAGTGAAGGTGCTACGGTGCTGTCTGAGCGGCGGGACTCCTCCAGCACAGAAGCAGGTCTGAGACCCGGTACGCCTCGAGTAGAAACCCCCAGCAGGCAGACCCCCTCCAGGACAGGCACTCCCTACAAGGTGCAGTCAAACAGCACCCTGCGAGACCTCTCTGACAAACTCATGAAAAGTAAGTCTGCTTCCAACTCTTCATATGTTTTACTCAGTGGACTAGCTAATTCATTAAGGATGTTATAAATTGACTGGTCGTCAACACATCTTCTTTTTGAATAAAATAATGATGAAAGGCAGCTTTGTAGTTATGGTCAAAATTGGGATTCTATGTACTTCTGTGGCCTCAGTTGGAAAACAGATTGTTAGGATATTTGAAAGTTTGTGCAGATCTATTAAGTGCATTTTCACCCACCTGTGTTTTTATGAGCATTTTCAATTTGCACATGAAAAAGTAGAAAGTTCTGAAGAATTATTGTAAAAAATGCTTTTAAGCTTGGCTCAAGTGGGAGAGTTGGTATAAATATATTAAAAGAAAATACCACAAAGTGCAGTGGAGACTGGCTTAGCGAACAAATCATGACCTACATTAGGCATCCGCTGAAGAGATGAAAAGATGAAACATCAGATCGGTGTGAGGAGACTCTAACCTTCCTTAGATTAGTACATTGCTGCCATACTTCTATCAGGTTTTAAACACATAAGGTTTGACCGGGACTGTGTCATCTTTTACTTTACACCTCTTTATCTGCAATGATTCAATGGCACGTGGAGAACATGATTAGCGCCACCAGCTGTTTATTTTGATGCACCCAGCTTCTGATTTTCTAATAACACGAGTGGTTGGAGATATGCAGTTGACTATCAGCTGGACATGGTGGCGAGGCTCTTTAGCTGCTGCTTTATTTGTCCTGAAATTATTTAGCCAAATAAAGTGACACAATGCACAATAAAGTGAGTACAGAACAACCGGCACAACCATTAGTTCTTTCAATGTACACATGGGCAAGTCAGTACTGGTTTAAGCTGGAATTAAAACACTGAATCTAACCTTTACAGTGTTTTTTCATTGACTTTCACTAGTATCCATCTTGTAGTATGACTGGATGATGAGCTAATGGTGTCCATTGTTTGCAGGTATAGAGAAGGATGCTGTTACCATCTTCACCAAGTACATCTCTCCAGATGCTGTGAAGCCTATTCCCATCACAGAACAGATCAGAAATGACATAGTTGGTAAGACGCAGATGTTGTGCTTATTCATAATACTGCACATTATGTTGTGTCTCTCCTAAAAATGTGCTTTTTGCCTTTTTGTCAGCGCCCTGGTGATTTAAGTAATTTTTGCGGGCAAGACTCGTGAAAGAAAAAAACACTTTAAACCCAAGGACGAAGGACTTGTAGTCACAAAAACTGCAAGTGTTCCATCTTAAATGGTCTGTTCTTGTGAAGTGATATTCCTGCCTTTTCTCTGTGCAGCTAAAATATGTGGAGAAGACGGCATGGTGGACCCAAACTGCTTTGTCATTGCACAGTCGGTAGTCTTCGCCATCTTGGAACAACAGTGAGTTTCTGTCTTCTCATTTTCTGGACTCACACAGCGAGGTTTTCCCCCATTGCCATGTTTTGACGTTAAGATTAAACTGCAACCTGTGTCCTTTGTCATTTTGCCATCTCAACATCCGCAGTAGCAGCTCCATTCACCTCCCACATGCTCTTTGATTTCCAGGCACTTTAGTGAATTCCTGCGGAGCCATCATTTCTGTAAATACCAGATTGAAGTGTTGACTAGTGGCTCTGTGTTCCTGGCTGACATCTTGTTCTGTGAGTCAGCTCTCTTCTACTTCTCTGAGGTGAGTAGGCCCAGCGGTTCCTAAGAAATTACTTACTGCTGGCAGCTCATTACACATTTTTTCACACAATCTATGTGTCCTATTCACTCCTTATTGCACATTTTTTCTCAGAAGAAGGTCACAGTAAACATAAAAAACCAATAAGGAACCTATAAATGCTCCTGTTACAGTCTCCTTGACTTACTGATATGATACAACACTTGACGTAAAGCTTTTCTATCATTTTTCACCCAAACAGGACTTACAGCAGAAGAGTATGGCAAAAAGACACGGTGACTTTGATTAGAATTTTTCTGTGTTCTGTATCTTCCTTCTCCACAGTACATGGAAAAGGAAGAGGCGATGAATGTACTGCAGTTCTGGTTGGCAGCAGACAACTTCCAGAACCAGCTAGCAGCTAAAAAGGGCCAGTATGACGGCCAGGAGGCTCAAAATGATGCCATGATCCTCTACGACAAGTATGTCCTCTCTCTGCTGTTCTGAGATGTTATTGTGCTCCAAAACACCCAGTTGATTTTGTCTTAAGAAGGGGCCTGACTTGGTAGTTGGAAATTGCCATTATGTTAAAATCATCAGCCAAGGGGCGATGATTTGAAACGCTTGAACAGCTTGTTGTGCCTGATGTAAATTTTGTCATCTACCCAAGTCCACGAAAGTCAACATGCAGCCCAAAATTTGTTTCCAGATAAAAGATTACACTACAAGGGCAGCAGTGAGCATGCACGGAATATGTAGACAGCCATCTGCAGTGCATGTATAGAAAGGAGACTTAATCCTGGTGCTCCATGCCGGCTCTCCCTTTCACACAGACATTTATTCAGCTTTGTGACTACCTCTGCTGTTGGTTTAAAGGTAATAGCAATACCCCTCATTCCGCCTCCATACCATTAACACAGTATTGCAAAGCAGAATAAAGGCACATCTTGAACAGGCTGTGTGAAAAGGGCTAATGATTTTAGCTTAATGGTATTTCCCAAGTATCAAATCAAACCACATTCTATGACTCAAACAGATCGTCATGTACTCACGGAGGCAGACTGTATAACACTGGCCTTACATGTCACATCTCTGTATCCAGAACACATGAAAGTAGAGACTTGGGCAAAATTACACAGGTTCGTGGTGTTCAGTGTGAAGAGTAAAAGTAGACTAATGAGTCGGTCTTCTCAGCAGAATTAGAGCACAGGTGAGGGGCTGGACACTGTTAAGTTGAGGGAGGAAGAGTAAAAGTCTTAAATGATGAATTACATTCCGTTAAATTTGGTCTCAACATGGTTCTGTGTGTGTGTACACCGATCAGCTACGACATTATGACCACTGACAGGTGAAGTGAATAACATTGATCATATTGGTACTATGTGGTGTTCTGCTGGAAAACCTTGGATTTTAACATCCGTGTTGATGAGACTTAGACACCCAAATAAACATTGTCCCAGAACAAGCACACTCCCTCATGCAAATGGAAATCCCAAATGTCACTGGCCTACCCCCGCAGGAAAATGCACCCCACCACATGGCAACAACATCAAACAATCAGGAACATCTTGAGGAACATGACAATGGCCCAACATGTTGATTTGACCTCCAAACTTCCTAGACCCCATTCTGATCAAGCATCAACAGGATGTAGTGGAACAAGTTTGACTGACAAGAGGCCCCACTGCACAAGCCAGAGTACCCAAAGGATCCACTGCCAACGTCCTGGTGCCAGACCCAATAGGACACCCTGAGAGGTCCTCTTGTCCATGCCCAATGGTTCAGAGCATTTTTGACCACATAAG
>OMNN01057798.1:4927-20500 GCA_900302755.1 Chromis chromis
TTCTCCAGAGCCCTATATCATCCTTTGTGGCTCTTTTTTATTATTATTATTATTATTATTTAAGTAATTCAAGTTCGAGTTGTTGGTTCAAATGTTTAACAGGGTAGCCAGATGAGGTCAGAAAACCTTTCCTTCTCCAGTTACACATGTCTAAGTGTGCAGCTCGCAATGCCTAGGCTGAGTCAGTGTAGATAGTGGCAGTTTTGTCTTTTGCTACAGTAATAGCCACCCATTCATCCATTTGTGTTGTATGTACTGTTGGAGAGCGATCTCATTCTACCATCAAACTCAGTCTATGTGTGAGATGCCTCCTGCGCATTCGTTGAATGAAGCAATAGGAGAAGGTATTTAGGTCTCAATCAGTCTATTTATTCTGCAAACAGAACCTATAGATGAATGTAGGATACAGAGCTCTGGGTCAAACTATCTCACCCTAACATCAACAACGTTCATGTCAGGGCACGAAGTCTGACTGACTGTATCTCCCTGACCCAGTCTTTTTATAGTTTAACATATTTTCAAAAGTAAGAATGATGCTGTCTGCTTCTGATTGGTCCTTGGTGTCTCCAACCTAAAGTTCACCTCACGGTGTGTGTGCTCTCGAAGTTTCCTCCCCTGTACCTCTGCCTGCAGAAGTTTCGGTTCCTATCTCGTTACCTAGAAACAGAACTGATAGAACAAAACTGTCCTCGCCTCCTTTCTTTGTGGTTAAAATGTGCCAAAGTTTACCTTCTGACTTCTCATCCTGCTCAGACACTTTAACACACAGACAATACCAGCACTTTTTCCATTCAGGCCTTCAGACTATATTCTGAGAACAACCACTAAAGCTGTTACTGATTATATTTAGCAAAGCGCTTATAATCATCATAATTATTAATTATAAATTCAAGCAATCTATATTAGAATCATCAAGGTTATTGATTATGAATCTTGACATAATTAGCAAAACACTTTTGGTTATAATACTGTCATCATTGTTATTTGGATGTAAATCCCAACAATACCCAACTAACAGGGAATGTTCCCACAACACTGGCTATAATTACCTACAAGTTCTAATAATGTTTTAAAGAAAAAAGGTTTTAATCTAAAGTTCAAGGATCAGTTTTAAGGATATGTATTATTTCAAATTATGTTTTAAAAGGGAACAGTGGCATCTTTAGAGAATGTTATCCCAGGTTTTATGAACATCCTGGGAAGTTCTCTGAAAACATCAAAAATGTTTTTAGAATAAAGAAAATCTAGCTGGGTACAGTACAGTTATTGAGGATATCAGTACAAAACAAAGAATTGCCTCTCAGGAAGTAGTCAGTCATGGCCAAAAATAGGTTCTCTGTTTCAAACCCAGATATTATTTATGTTTTTCCTCTTCAAGTATTACAGTAGTAACATAGTGTTCTGCTATTCAAAGAGGTTCTGTTTCTTTAGAAGTCTTCAAATGTAACAATGAAAAAACTAAGAAACTAAACAGGATAAACAGGGTTGTTTATTTGTTCCACCAGTAGAACATGTTCCACTTACAATGCTCAGTTTATTTTTATTGCTTTTAACTGCATCCTTAGAAACAGGAAGTTAAGTTAAAGAATGTGCAGGGGCCCGTTTCACCAAAACTGCAAACTCCAGGCTATTTGAAACATGAGATCTCATTCTCTTACACTTTTCAGTCATCAAAACAATTGTCAGCCCATACGTGAGGATACATGATCCCCCCCCCCCTCCATCTGCAGTCATTTATATAAACACAAGTGTGACAATGTTTTAAGCTGGCTTTGAAAATCATATTTGGTAAACAAATGCATCGCCGGCTGGTCTTCAGGCCCAGTAAGGAGCCAAATGTTGCTGCTTTTCTTAAAGTTAAAATGGTTACTGTTGTTATCCACCATCGAAAATGCCTTTTTATGTAATCTTGGCTGAAAAATCACTGAACAAACTAACTTTTGAAGTATGATGACAGCAGTTGCTATCACATATTGAATCATTCATCTATTTGCTGGACACTGTGTCTACTTAGCTGCTGGACTATGGTCACCATCATCTGACTGACTTCCCATCAAGGGTGGGCTTTGCATTTTTTTTCTAAAACATGCGGGGGCGGATATTAGCCAAATATGGTTGTGTGGAGTTTATTTGAAGTGTCACAGCTGATGGAAGAGATTCGTGGGGCCTCTTATCAAATGTGGGTCAAGTTCAGCAACAAGAGATCAACTTTGTGTTTGGGCCTGACAGCAGGGGCGTGTGTGTGCTTCTGGCCAATTGCAGCCCCCAGAGCAGAAGGTGTGTTGGCCACCCTCACTGCTGCGTGTGTGTAGAGGGGGTCAGTATTTGTATGTACACAGTTTGCATACTGTATTTGCACATGACTTGTGTATATATAGTCAGGAGCTAAACATATACAGTCAGGAGCTCAACATTTTGTGCTCAGAAAAGGAAAATTAAACGCAGAGAGTTGACAAAAGTTGTTTTTACTTCCTGCAACATTTATGCCACATTGTGAATATCTGCCTAAAAAAGTTTTCAATGTCACAATTTTATTTATTTATTTATTTCAGAAAGTAGTTGTCCTATCAGGGAGCGCATCAGAGAAAAACTACTTGGAAAGATGTAAAACATATTTTATTGTCTATGAGGTTTTAGCCTTAGGTCACAGTAATATCTGATCACCCTTAACCTTTCCAGGTAGTCATTAAATATGAATGTGACTGCGATCCCTTTTTAGTAACTTTACAACTGGGTAATGATCTATAATGGGCTGTGAAATTCAAGCACAGCTAAAGACAGCCCACAAGTAGTGAGCACATTGCCACGTGGACTGTCACGTTTAAAGACATGTACACATCATGTATTGACTCCCTCCCAAGATTAGACTCAGAAGTATACTTCAGTGTCAAAGCACTTAAACACTGCCATCTATAGGGACTCTTAGCACCCTGTAAAACTGGCATCAGTGAGTGACTTTTTTCTCCCTCTTTTGACAGCCGAGTTCAAATAAGGCTGAGAGGTTCGACTATGTAAGTAAATGTTTCCATTTTCAATCTTTTTTTTAAATTCTACTTTTTCATTTGACTCCCTACTGAATTATCTTTAACTATGATGTCATTGCAGTTGATGGAGTTCTTGAAAAGCATGTCTGGTACAGAGTATGTGGGCTTCAGCAATGCAACGTAAGTATTGTGCTTCAAGAAATGCAAAGTGATCGTCTTCTAATTGTTTGCTTGAAATTTTGCTTTTCATACTTGCTGTGTTCCTGCAGTTTCCAGTCAGAGAAGGAGACCGGTGACAGGAATTATGCAATTGGTTATTACCTCAAAGAGAAAAAGGTGTGTTTTGGGGTGTTTTTCATTTAATTTACAGTCATTTCAAGTACTTGTTTGAGTTTTTGTGTTAAATTATTGTCATCAGTATGTGCTGACTCCCATATTAATCATTACAGTGCTTTCCTGACAATGCAGATATGACTGCAGCCCTGGACTTTTACTTTCAGGTGAGACTGTCTTTGAAGTGGCTATAATCATTATTTCTATTTGCCATCCTATCAGAGTGGCTCCACGTCAGTTTATCAGTTGGTTCACCAGTTTGATTCAGACTGAAATGTCTCAACAACTGTTGGATAGAGCACTATAGGGCAGTGGTGGCACAACAGGTTAAGCCCCTGACTACTGATCAGAAGGTCAGGGGATCGAATCACACTGTTGGGCCCTTGAGCAAAGCCCTTAACCCCTGACTGCTCCCCAGGCGCTGCACCACAGCAGCCCACTGCTCCTGCTACTTGTAGTAGGATGGGTTAGATGCAGAGGTTGAATAAATAAATAATTGTTCAACTCTATTCAAATTTCAAACTGTTATCATTCCAGCTGTGCTCCATAGAGGTAACCTGTGAGTCAGGAAGTGTCATGGCTGCCACACTGGCCAACGGGGGTATTTGTCCAATCACAGGCGAACGTGTGCTGAGCGCTGAAGCAGTTCGCAACACATTGAGTCTCATGCATTCTTGTGGCATGTATGACTTCTCCGGACAGTTTGCATTCCATGTGAGTCCCTTTGTTTCAATTCACTGATCTCTTTTAAAGTATTGTTGGATGTACTGCATGAGCAGAAGCAAGTCATGACATGTTGCATCCAGACCATGTTTTGTCGTTTCTCCTTATTCAGGTGGGCCTGCCTGCTAAATCTGGTGTATCAGGCGCTGTACTGCTGGTGGTTCCCAACGTCATGGGCATGATGTGTTGGTCTCCACCGTTAGATCGGCTTGGAAACAGTGTTCGTGGCATTCACTTCTGTCAGGTATGCTGCTGGCATACAGTGAGATGCAAACATCAATGCTAATCCACTAAAATTATAGAAGTCTGGTAATTAACATATGTTACATATTCTAAATAGATGTAGTATTCATGTCTATTATGTGTTATCTTTTTATTCACTAGGAGCTTGTCTCTCACTTCAACTTCCACAATTACGACAACTTGAGGCACTTCACTAAGAAACACGACCCGAGAAGACGATCAGATGATGATCCAGTAAGTTTATTGCAACAACTGTAGATGCTGAAATTCCCTTTAGGCTTTTAAGAAACATAGCGGCTTCCTGTGGTGACTTCAAATATGAAGAAAATGCAGGCACAATGTTTATGTAAGACATTTTTTAAACAGTCCACTCTTATAATATTTACCTTTTGATCCATTAGAACAAGTCAGTGGTAAACCTGATGTTTGCATCATACAGTGGTGACCTCTCTGCTCTGAGAAGGTAAGTGAAAACAGAAACATTGCCTTTCAGTTTTCAACACAGATGTATGTGCAAATTAAAATTAGTACTTGGACATTTTGGTGAATACACTTAATTGCTTTCTTGCCAAGAGTAACATAATGAAAATTGATAGGTCTGTACATTAAATATGAAGCTACAGACAGTGGCTTGTTAGCTTAGCATAAAAGAAAAGAGCTAGCCTTTCTCTGTCAGAAGTTGCCTGCCAGCACTTCCAAAGTTTGCTAATTAACTCATTTTATATTGTTTGTTTAATGGGTACTTATGTGTAAAAAGTCACTGCACCAGGACAACAAATAGTCCCGCATGTAAAAACCACAACTCGTTGTTACACTTCACGAGATATAGCATATATTGTAAAAGGGTACTGGCAGGTAGAGCCAGCCTAACTGTGTTCCCCTGTTTCCAGTTGATGATTCTAAATGTTGTAAGTCTTTATGCTAAGCTAAGCTAACTGTCTAGTGTTTTAACAGACAGTTATGAGATGAGAAGAGAGTAAATAAGCATGGAACTATTTTATCGAAGCGTTTGTTCCCTGCTTTTCAAAACATGCTTATGTCATTTTAAAATTATTCACTCATATTTGTCAGAGTATTCGGCTCCACACAGTTTCAATTTGCAGTTACTTTTCCCTGTATGATATGTTCTTTGTGCTTCCAGGTTTGCCCTTTCAGCTGTGGACATGGAGCAGACAGACTACGACTCTCGCACAGCATTGCACATCGCTGCTGCAGAAGGTGTCACTTCATTATTAGTTCATTCATTCCTCAATAATCTAGGAAATGAAATGTCACATTTAAATTGCAACGTTGGGTTTTCTGTTGTGCTTTGACGCTGAATTTTCTCACTTTTTTCTTCAGGTCATGTGGAAGCTGTGCTTTTCCTCACTGAAGTATGTAAAGTAAACCCCTCCATGAAAGATAGGTAAGGATTTAAATGTCAAGTCATTCATCTGATAATAGTTTGAAAGTAGTAGAGTAAATCCATCTCCATAATACTAAACATAACAATCCATCCATCTCCATATCACCAATATCTATCAGATGGGGAAACACACCCCTGGATGACGCCATGCAGTTTGGCCATGATGTTATCGTTTCAATCCTACAAAAGTACCAGCGAGTGTACACGGACAACAGCTCACCAAGCAACACAGAGGAGCAGAAACCCACACTGGATACAATGAAGAGCATTGTTTAAACCACAGGGAATCAAGAGGGTTTGTAATGGAAATTAATCTATTTTATTACTCACTTGGGAGAAATGAAAGGACACAGGGTGATTGAGAGAAGTGATGAATGAATGAGTTATCTTAACAATGGTTAAAAAAAAAAGTGATATTTATGTGAGCACCATCCTTTAAACTGCTGAAAAACAATGCATTTTTGCAGACCGAAGGTTTGGTCAATAATATATTAGCATTAATATAAACAAGCAATGAGTTGCTTGTGTAGAGGAAAATTATATTAATTTAAACCATGATTTGGTTTGTGTTGAATTGCATTTGTGCTCAGATAAATGCTACTGAGATGTAAATATCTAATATATACTGCTTATTTATTTTTAACATGTTGAAATATTATATATTTTGCTGCATTAGTATGTTATTTCATCAGAGAGGAGTTATGCTTCCTGTGGAATAACTATGAATATTCCAAAAGCTGCTTTATGAATTATTCTCCTTTGATGGGTGGTGATTTAGCTGCATTTGTCTTTTTTAACACTGAAAGTACTGTTATATTTTTGCATTTATATGGACATTGGTAATCTTGGTTTTGATCATATTGAGGATATGGGCTTCATATGGAACATGAAAAATCTGGTTTTGCATATTCCTGTACACATGGTCATTGCACTATTCACATTTCAGAGTGTCTATATTCAATTGTGTCTTGATTTATCATGATCTTAGCCACTTATTTAACAGCAGACGTCAGTATTGAGGTTTCTACCAGATTTTATGATGTCAAAAGCAGAATAAGATCTTGTCCAGGTAGGCCAGTTAACTGAGGCTTGCTGCTCCACTGTGCTAATGTAGGTTTTTTTAAAGTGTTTTTTGGGGAGTTTTTCCCTTTTTTTATTGAGAGAGAGACAGGGTGAAAGGGGGTATAGAGGAGAGTGACATTCAGCAAAGGGCCTTGAGTTGGACTTTAACTCATGACCGCTGCTGGCGAACTGTGCCCACATGGTAACGCCTTAACTGAGCGAGCTAAACGGCGGCCCTAATGTAGGTTTTTAAGCCCCTGCGCCATCAACAGCTGTGGCCAGAGGCATCAGGTTTATATTGTCTGTCTGTCCATATGTCCCATACTTGTGAACACGATATTTAAAGAATGCCTGGAGAGTGCTGATCATTGGTCAAAGTTCACTGTGACCTTACAAAATGCGTTTTTGGCCGTAGCTCTAGAGTTCATGAAATAATTGTGAAAATATTTCAGACAAATGTCTTAATTGGATAAACTTTAAATTAAGTGATGCCTTTTTTTTATCCAAAAAGTCAAAGATCAGCTTCACTGTCATCTCACAATATTCTGCAAAAACACTTTTCTGGCCATGATTCAGCACCATCACTTAGGAACAGAAGGGTGGAAATGTGAACATGTTTCAAATTTGGCCTGATACTAAATTGGTGACACTAATCTTGGTTGGCCACCTGTGCCGATTGTGTGGATCTTCCAGGCTGCCAGGCTGAAGACGGGTGTGAAGCATCTACTTATTAGAATTTGTAGCTTCTTTGCAGCAACATTGATATGTGAAGCATTGACTGCTTCTTTATGTCCTATCAGAATAAGCATTCACTAGCAAGGACCACACCATCAATTTAAAGCTTGATTGTTTATTGGATGCAAATGAGCTGTTGAGCTGATACAGTGTTGGGAAAGGCTTAGTCAGGGTTCAGCAACGGCTCCTGGGCTGGCGGTCCGCCCTAGGAAATGAAAAGAGGAAGAGGAGGCAGAAGTAAAGGGAAGGCTGGTGGGGTACGAGAAGTAACACAAACCAGTGGTATGTATAGACGTATGACAGGAAGCAGTGACTGAGGTGTGGTCCTGCTCCTGAACGTCAGCTAAAGATTTTAGCTCCATTTATGGGTCGGGTGAACACACAGGAGGACTTTCTGTTTTTGGTTTCTCTCAATTAATGTAGACACATGTATTATGAGCCTCGACAGACACGGATGGAGACTTGACTGGCACAAACCTGAGTGGCATTTCTAGGTTTTATTTTGAAGGGCTTCATCTTGCTTCAGGAGTGCGTGCGCTTTTATAGGTTGTTTCAAAAAAACAAAAAAAAAACATCTGCACGTCACATACTTGGAACAATACAGATTTGGGTGTGCACAAATTCAGTTACAAGGTATGCAAATAAGTGTTGCAAACTAGACACAGATGTGTTTAAAGTCACACTTTTTCAAAGGAGAAATGCTTGTTAATATGCGGCCTACTGAGATGACTGTATTGTGCTCTATGTGCCAAGAAGTTTTGTTAAAAATTGAACGGTCTAAAGTTTAATCATTGCAAATGTATTTTACTCATTGTGCCTTATTTCATGTAACTGTCAGTGTCTGAAGATTCTCAGTCATCCAGGTCATGGTTATCCTCGTAGTTTCAATCGTAGCATCTGGACTTGGTTGAGTTTCTTGAAGACGTTCTAGAACTGATGAAGACTCCTCGACAAACAAGTCCAGATGCTACGATTGAAACTACTAACTGTCTGTAAAGAGATCGTGCTGAGTAATTTCACTAAGCTTTAGTCACTGTAAACATCATACAGCTGTAAATGAAAGAGAAATGTGAAGCAGTTTCAATGAAGGTATTTTATTAAACAATATAAAGTATGAAAATGAGACTGAAAATGTTCTTTCATTTAAGCTTGGTAACAGTGGGTAATGCCAGAACATTCAGTGTAAGAGAAAAACTTGGCATCTCTCAATACCGACCACACTTCCTTTTCACATTAGTCTGAGAGGTAATACATGAGATACTGCTGAAAAACAGCACCTGTGATATGATTGCCTGAGGCTTGATGACATACAGAACACAAAGTGTGAACTTGTGTTAAGAGACGTGATGATTAGCTGGACCACAGAAAATTAACCATCAACTGTAATTAGGCTTTAAATGATTCCCAAGGAAGACATAGCTTTCTGTCCTGCAGTTATTACAGATACTGTCGTGATGCCACAGTACCAAACCCAGACTGGTGCCTTTCACAGCCATCGAATCGTCACCTCATAGCTGAGCCTGCATCACTTCAAGCCTTCAGGCTCCTCCAGACCAGAGTGTGTGAGCAGCTCCCCATCCCAAAGTCCAAACGCAGGGCAGAGAGGAGCCTTGAACCGAGCCCTGAGGGTGTGAATGACCCTCGGCTTCCCGATGTCCACCAGCGCCAGGAGGCCCGCTTCGTAGTCGAGCAGGATCCCAACACGGTCCGGCTTGCCCACTAGTGTCACAGGAGCTATTTTATTGCTGGTCATGGCAAACCACTTGCGCTGAGCGAAGCCGAACACCCAGGAGGAGTTGTTGGTGCCCACGCAGTCTTCTCTGACCATCTGTGCCTCGGCCACACCCAGACGAAATTCTTGGGACTTTTTCACCGTCACCTCCCAGTAGTGACGTCCGCTGCTGATCTCCCCGTCGCCAAACACGACGGCCCAGTCTCGGAAGCGCTCCGGGTTGTATTGCACGTGGCTTGGGTCCAGGCCCAGCATGCGGTAGATGACGCCCGTGTCTTTCTTGAAGAGGTCCAGACTGCTGTGGGCTGTTCGCTCATCAAGCCTGAACTGCAGATCTGAAGAGAAAAACACAACAGAAGACTTTTCAGTTTGATATTTAATGATTAAATCGTAACTAGAGTTTGTGGTAAGACCTGTATTATTCATGACCTGTACTTGGAGCACATCAAATCTCTCAGAAAACCACATAAACTGGTGTTTAGCAGAAGGGTGGAAGAATAATTTTTAACAGTTATTTTTATTTGCAGACATTTTTATTAAATACAGGTGAGACTAATAATATTGATCAGTGCACTGCTGGAAAGGTTATGGTCATTACTTTTAATATTTAATTTTAATGAGCCTTCCTGTAATGACAAAGCAAAATGACTGCTGTGAAAAAGAGTCACATTCATTTAGAAAAGATAAAGAAACAACAGTCAGTAATATTTACAAAGACATGTCATTTACACATCAGTTATGAGATGAACAGACTTGACAGCAAAAAAGTTTAACCATAATTTAAATTTATATTATTAATTTAAAACAGCACATTTTTTTTGATAGTTCTATAAAAATATAATTAAGTTTGGCTCCTTTTGTTACCAGTTTCTCAAACATTGTTGCACTTAATTCTGTGATTCAGGCATCTACACTGCCACCGTTTATTATTTTATTGTGGTTGACTTAATTTATGTAAGACCTCATGCCCCAAGCATAGCGCAAAAGTAATATTCAAATACATTTTTGGACACACTCAGTGTACTAACACAGACTGAAATTGGTCTGTAATTTTTATAAAAGTTGACCGTTACCAGCTATTAAAATGTGACCTTGTTTACTGTCTACTGTGGAGTCTGTTTGAAAATACCTGAACTGATATTTACCAATGTATCACTGAAAAGCAATAAGCAGAAGAGCAATGATCCTTCATGAGTGAGCAACACAAAAACAGAGTAGCTAGCTAGTTCACCTACTTCATCTTTTTTTGCACTCTTTGACCATCATATGGTGTTCATCACGTTTCCCCCACTACAGCGGCTAAAGAGGACATTACACTATTGACAGGCGGCCACAATGAAATGCACTGTTACACTGAATAAAATGTATTTCTCTGGGTTAGAGTGTTGTTGGGAAACTTGGGATAACGTAACTACAAAAGTCAACAGGATATAGGGGGGGCAGTGGTGGCAAACTTGTAACCAGTGGGTCGCCGGTTCCAGCCCCCGGACTGCAATAGGTTTAGGTGGGAAAGTGAGAGCGACCGCTTGTCCCAGTCACCACCACTGTGGGCCCTTGAGCAAGGCCCTTAGCCCCTGACTGCTCCCCGGGCGCTGCACCATGGCAGCCCACTGCTCCTTGTATGTATAGTTAAGGTTACCTTTGAATAGGATGGGTCAATGCAGGGAAGGAATTTTCTCAAGGGGATCAATAAAGATTAGATTTATTTATATATATATATATATATATATATGTTTTTGGACATTTTAACAGCAAAATGTTACATATTATACCTTTAATAAATCTTAAAAACCTGACGATTCCCAGCATCAGCAATAATGTGGATGCTGTACAAAACATCATGGTTAATAGGGAGTTGAGATGGAACGCGAAGGTCTTGATTTACCAGTCAATCTTTGTTCCAACCCCAAGCTATGATCACGACCTCAATGTAACAACTGAATGAGACATCAGAAACAAGCGGTTGGTGGGTTTCCGCTGTAGGGTGGCTCGGCTCAGCTTTAGAAATACACTGAGGAGCTCAGACATCCGAAGGGAGCTCAGAGTAGAGTCACTGCTCCTTTGCGTCGAAAGGAGACAGCTGAGGTGGTTCATCTAATTAGGATGCCTCCTGGGCGCCTTCCTTTGGAGGTTTTCCAGGCACTGGGAGGAGACCCCGGGATAGATCCAAAAACTCACTAGAGGGATTACTTATCTCACCTGGCCTGGGATCGCTTTGGGATCCCCCAGGAGGAGCTGGAAAACACTGCTGGGGAATGAGACATCTGGCATGGCCTGCTTAGTTTGCTGCTGTGACCTGACTCGGAATACGCAGAAGAAAATGCACGTACGGATGATTGCCAGGCAAGTTTTGAAACTTCTAGTTCAGGGATGGGCAACTCCAGGTCCTCGAGGGCCACTATACTGCATGTTTTAGATGTTTTCCTCTTCCAACACACCTGATTCAAATGATCAGGATCGTTATCAGGCTTCTGCAGAGCTTGATGATGAGCTGATCATTTGAATCAGGTCTGTTGGAAGAGGGAAACATCTAAAACATGCAGGATAGTGGCCCTCGAGGACCAGGATTTGACTCCCCTGTTCTAGTTCCTGCCCCCATTAGTCTACCGTAAACTATCTGGTATTGTAAGATAGTAAGTGTTACAAAATAAGTTTTTTTTTTCTTTTGCAATGAGCTTCTGTATGCACAATTGTAAAGCAACTTATTTTAATTTATAGTCATAATCACTGCAGCACTTAAAGTGTGCCAAGAAGCATTGCAGGAAACCCATGCACCATTATCGGACACGCCATTTAATGTGTTTCTCCGCGGTTGCTTTACCATTTTCAATACGCATTCCAGCATCAGAGTGCAAAAATAGTATTAACCTTATTTTTACTCCGGTTTTACCGAAGATATATGGGCATTTCAAACTACACCGCTAGCAAAGGGTCTGAAGCTTCCCCAGCTTTCGCTTGTTTTCAGTCGAGTTCACTCTTACTTCGTTATTAAGCCCAGTTACTGACCTTGTTGTGTCAATAAGCTATAAAGGGAAAAGTCCATCACTGTAACAAACACTAGTCATTAGCTGGCAGGCTGTGAGGACACTGACCTCTGAGGCGCCAACACAAAAGCTAACATTTCTTCAAATGCACGAAGCGTCAACTCACTGTGTCCGGTCGAAGCGGAGATGTAGCATCTCCTGGCTGGGAGACTGACAGCCAGACACCGGCGGGCTGTCACTCTTCCAGCCAGGCGACACAGACGAGCTGCACTGACGGCCGCTGCCATGTTTGCTACTGCTACTGCTCCTGCTCACATGTCCCACTTCCTCCTGCTTATAAAATGTAGCAGCAGGTCGCAGCTCCGCCCCCTGCAGGCCTGGAGAGGAACTGCTGCTGAACCAAAACACCATCAGGACCAAGGACAGCAGCCAGAGCTGGCTCTAAATATGCAGATTTCTCAGTAAATACACTATATCAGGGGTGCCCAATCCTGGTCCTCGAGGGCCACTATACTGCATGTTTTAGATGTTTCCCTCTTCCAACACACCTGATTCAAATGATCAGCTCATCATCAAGCTCTGCAGAAGCCTGATAACGATCCTGACCATTTGAATCAGGTGTGTTGGAAGAGGGAAGCATCTAAAACATGCAGGATTTTTACTTTCAAGGACCAGGATTCTCCACCCCTGAACGTATGTAAAGTTAAATAAAAATGTACTTAATCTTTATTGTAAAAAAAACACACCAGACAGACTGTGTGTTATCTCAACTCCTGACAGACATGGCCTCTTCTAAAAACCATCCTGATGAGAACAATGCTTCCAGACAGACCTACAGACATGAAGGGTCACTGTAAGGTTTGATTAGAATGACAATAATGTGCCTGATACTCCAAACTTCAGAGAGCCACCACTATTCTTAAAACCTTTTTTTTTAAAGAGCCAATACTGATCATCAGCAATAAAGGAGCTTGATAAGTGACATTTGGAACCCACATCTGCATGTAGAAATTACAATCTTGGCGTCAAATTTTACAATAGCACAAACTCCAACACAAAACTTTGTTGAAGTGAGTTTGTTTTTAATGTTTTAGGAATATTTATTAAAAGAGAACTAACTTTTCAACATCTCCCCTTCAGTGCTGGCTGGTACTGGTGTTGTTTAACCAATCAGACAGGACTGTGGGCTGCTGAGACCACAGAATTAATTAATTTAATCTGGAATCACTTTTCAAAAGTAATGATACAAATATACAAGTAGATAACCATATTAAAACTGCATAAACTGAATTATTAATTCAATTTAACTCACTTTTATTTACACAGTGCCAATTCACAACATACTGTATGTCATCCCAAAGCTCTTCACTTAGACAATTTTTTTTTAAAGTACATACATTATAATTATATTGAACCTATAATAACTTTAACAGACCTGCAGACTCAAGACCATTGAGTTATAGAGCTCTTGTGTTAACCTGTGGTGGCCCACTACCTTACCGTGACACATGCACATTTTTTCTTTCTCTCTTATTTATTAAAGAATGAACAGTTTATGCATAATAAGAAAAAAAAATCTCTACTTTAATAGAATTTAAGAGAAGTTGATGACTCGATGACAAATGAGCAAAACCAAGCAAACAGAGCTGTTAGAAGAGGAAATAAATGGGAGTTTTTCCTATGTGGCAGACATCTATATGATCTTAAAAGACAAACAGTCACACACAAGATGTTGATACAAAGAGAGGAGTTCAGTGAACTGTAAAAACACTAATGGGATCCCTGACAATATAATTAACTAAAGAGGCTGATGGAAGTGACAGCGTTCTGTCACCAGACACCCACCACATGTCTCCCCTCTGGAGGATCACATCTGCTGCTGTCCAACACTCATTTCATCTAGATTTATTATTTAATTTTAAGATCTTCTGCCAAGATATTTGACAAAAGTAACTGTTTCCTGACAAATTCATTAACTTATACATTTAAAAGTTAAATATTTGTATACCTAGCCCCATTTTGATGGTTTTAAATGTTGGTTAGACACTTCTTTCCGTAATGTACACAGGATTTCATTAAAAGTAGTATTTTTATGCATGTCTTTGTCATTAGGGCTGTGGCAAATTAGGTTTCATATTAATCTATTAGTCATTTCATCAAAAATTACTGGTCTAAAAAAAGGTTGAAGATACTAAAAGCCCCTCTTCACAAACTAGCAGAGCCCAATTAGTGCTTTAAAATGACTTATTTTGTAAGTTTAATCCTAAATGGAATTTAAGCAGTGGAATCTAAAAGAATATTTTGTATTAACTTGACTGACAGACGTTAACAGAGTCAAATTGTCCTTTTTTTTTTTCAACCAGCCGTCCAAAGCCCCATATATCAGAGAAATGCAGCAAATCTTCACACACAAGAAGCAGAAACCAAAATCATGTCATTCTGGTTTGAAAAGAAATACTCTATTATCAAAAAAATAAAATAATTTCTGCCATCAACTTTTTTCTTTTTTTTTTTTAAACAAACTAATAATTTTACCTCTTCAGTAAATGTAATTAGTTGGAATCATAACATCAGTCAGCTCTATGGATAACAAACTTTGCTGAATGGCCTCCTGTACATCTGATTCCTTGACCACACTTTGAGTCCTTGGCCAGCTGGGAGTAAATCTTGAGCTCTGATCTGTCCGATTTGCTGCTTTCACCACCTGCCTGTTCTGATTACAACCTGCACTCAGTGGGAAAACACGTTTGGCCCAAAGATCAGCCTGCTGTGAGTGTGTGCATGTGCCTGAGTGCACTTTACTCCCCTCTGAGGCTTAAACTGCAAGTTAATGGAAAGCTAAAATGAATCTAGCTTCTGCCCAGTACGCATGATTAAAATAATTCCTCACCTTCATTTGTTTGTCATTTGATTTTTATAGACAAAGTACTTAATAAGAGCTCAAAGTAAATAAAAATTCCCTAAAAGTAGATTGGTTCTAGCAGTCACTGGTCTGCAACAGGACTCTTCAGTGAAGACACCATTAGGAACCTGTGCTGATTGGCTCACACTGCTGCTGGTTAACAGTTAACCTCTTTTCGCGCCTGATTTCATGGTTAGTGCGAATTCCTGAAAAGCAATTCACCACAGAGGTCAGTAAGGTGTGTTGCTGGAGTCGCTAACGTCGCTGTGGCCACTGCAGAAACATCACTGTTACACTGTGTTGGAGTGTCAATGACTGACAGCAGCCACTGATTTATTACTGAGCCGCAGAAAAGGGTTCTTTTGTGTCCTGGTATAAAAGCCAGGAATGTTAGACGCTCCATTAATTAGGAGGTTAGCTGTGCTTTTACACAGAGGCACTAGTAATGATTAAGCTACCCTGTAACCACA
>OMNN01057799.1:0-12390 GCA_900302755.1 Chromis chromis
GTTCAAGTGTTCTGAACTGGGAACCAGTATCTCAGAATCACTTCAAGGAATTTTACTGAACCCTTTAAGACCTGAGCCTCAAAATGTCCACCTGGTCTTTTTTGTTTCTTATTTTGATTAGAAAAAGGTCAGAAAATGTCCTGTGAGTGCTGGAGCCCATTTTTACAGAAGAAACTTTCAATATCTGGGAGTTATTTACGATTTACTGCCTATTATAAGAGTTACGGTAATTTTATGGTAATTTCATCCAGTGGATTCCTGGGGGGGCATGAATGAAATTAACATAATGTCAATGTCGTTGTGCTTTACAGCCAATATGGTGTCGTTACGGTAATTTTACGGTAATTTCATCCAGTGGATTCCTGGGGGGGCACGAATGAATTTACCGTAATGACACCATATTGGCTGTAAAGCGCAACGCCTCAGCTTTCAGAAACCGTTTGATTTTTGTCCGATAGCACAAACGGTGAGATATTTACATTAGGACTTAAAGGGTTAAGGGTTGATGAATGGTAAATATCTTTTTAAACTGTTACTTACTTCTCTCTTTTTTTAAGTTACACATATATTAAAATAACAAATCATTCCTTTCCAGGTCAAACAGGCTCAAACTGGGAATCATTTCCACATCAAATATCTACATTATTTAGACTTTTCTTCTATGTCAGACCATGGAGAGACTTATACAAAAGCACTTAACTGTATTTAAATCTGCAAATATCATTACTTTACAGATTTCACAGTTGAACAGTTTTAAACATATTTTTCTGGCATTCCAGATTTTCACTTTTGAGTTTTTTGATGAAATACACAAATGAATGCACTTTACTGGGAGACAAACTGAACTTATTGTCCATGTTCTATAGGGGCAGTGGTGGCCTAGTGGGTTGTGAAGCCAACTTGTAACCGGTGGGTCGTCCATTCGAGCCCCCGGACTGGCAAGAGGTTGAGGTGGGACTGACTGCTGCCCGGGTGCTGCACCGCGGCAGTCCACTGCTCCTAGTATGTATAGTTAAGGTTAACTATGAATAGGATGAATGCAGAGAAGGAAGGAACCCAAGGGGATCAATAAAGGGTAGATTGTTATTAAATAAAGGTTAGGTTATGTTTTAGGTAATAAACACCTCTGAGGCAAATAAACCAGGTGTTAATGAGTTACATTAAAGTGTTAAGGTGATTCATTCAGACCTGTAGCTGTAATAAAATACTGTGGAAGGCGTGGATGTTGACTCTGAACATTTTACGTTTGTGGTTTGTGGACGAACTTATTGCTCATGTTTTAGGGAATAAACACCTCTGAGGCGAACACACAACCTGCTAATGAGTGACTTACAGTAAAGTGCTTCATTCAGACCTGTTGTAATGAACTACTATGGAAGGTTGTGGTTTTTGGTTTAGGATGTTGAACTTGACACTTAACTGCCAGTTACACAACACAGGTGTTGATGCCAGCAGACAGGGAGTCATTATTTAATCTCCAGACGATTGCAAATGATGCCGTTTATTATCAGAGTCTCAGGATGAGAAATAGAAAAAAGGATTGACAGTTAATTTCAATAGAATTGAAGACAGGAAAAAACACAGCATGGTGGTCACTTTAGCAAAGAAATGACGAGGTTGGAAACTGAAATCAACACATGCTTAATGAATAAACTGAAAATGATCAACAATCTTGATTCATTTATCAAACCCAGCTGCAGGATTCAGCTTTCAAATGTGATTATTTGCTGTTTTAAATCATTTTAAATTGAATTTATTTGCACTTCAGACTGATAATTGGACAAAACGTGAAATTTGGACACATCATTTTGGTATGTGGGAAATGTTAAAGCACATTTTTTAGTTTTGTCTGACGTTTCAAAGTCTTAAAACTCCATTAATCATAAAAATAATCAACTACTAATGACGATATTTAGCGTCACTAAGAGTCTCGCTGCTTAATGCATCTTTATTTTGAACACGAAATGCACAAATGCAAATGTAAAATGTGCGATAAAATACAAAATAAAAATAATAATAAAGTACATATTTATATAAATAATAAAATAATAATGAAAGCCTTGAGGGGCTGCTGTAAATCATATTCTCCAGATGCATGTTTGGCACAAAGTAAAAATCATGTCATCATTTTAATATAATACTTCTGTGTAAAAGATCATTAAAAATGACACTTCCCAGTAAATGTGTGACTCATTACATCCATCAATGATCTCATTCAGTCCTGGAGGGGAGTCTATGTTTGCAGACAGTTGTCTCCATAGTTCCTTTTATTTATTATTATAAGTTCAGCTCAGACGGGCTGTTATGTAACCTGTTTAACCCTCTTTATGTCATCAAATGGGCCTCAGAATAAAATGAACTGAATAGTTTATATTCATGTTCTTACTTCCAGGTAGAGGCTTAATGACATCTGCAGACTTATATAGGGATCATTTCTTAGACTAGAAGGTGAATCTACTGAAGGAAATGCATCTGCAGAAACACATTCATGTGAAAGTTGCATCCAAACTCCAACTTTTGACCTTTTCTAGCAGCTGCTCTGCCCACTGAGCTGAAAGAGTCCAGTCAGCTCCACATCTACATCAGAAATATAAGAAAAAAAAGATTTTGAATAAGATATCATTCTCACAGTGCAAATTAAAGTTGAATTTACAAGTTAAATATAGCAGCTGAGTTGAAAAACAAACACTTATAGCTGCATTTTAAAGTGAATTATTTGCTCATGGAGACAAATCTGCAGGTTTTTCAGCAGGTTAGATACATTTCTTTCTGGTTTCCAAAAAAGCTGCAAACCCAGACAGCAGGGAACGTTTCCATTGTTGTTGAGGGAACAAGTTAAAGAACTTTCTTCCATTAAACAATCCCATAATGTTAACAATAGATAGATAGATAGATAGATAGATAGATAGATAGATAGATAGATAGATAGATAGATAGATAGATAGATAGATAGATAGATAGATAGATAGATAGATAGATAGACAGTGTCAAAATAAAGTAAATAATAAAGTGCAGATGGAGTGTTTATCTCTGTGAGGAGGCGTTGAAGAGTCATAAGGCCTGTGGGACAAACGACTTCCTCATCCTGGCAGTGCAGCAGGATGGAGACAGCAGCCTGGCCCTGAACACCCTCCTCTGCCTGGTGATGCTGCTGTACAGAGGGTGGTGGGCATTGTCCATGATGGAGAGCAGTTTGCTGAGAGTCCTTCTCTCTGCCTCTGATGTGATGGAGTCCAGCTCTGTACCGACCACAGAGCCTGCTTTCCTCAGCAGCCTGTCCAGCCGAGAGGCTTGATGCTGCCTCCCCAGCACACCACAGCATAGAAGAGGACGCTTGCCACGACACACTGGTAGAACATCAGTAGGAGTTTCTGGTAGATGTTGAAGGACCCCAGCCCCCTCAGGAAGTAGAGCCTGCTCTGAGCCTTCTTAAACAGGGTGTCAGTGGTGAAAGACCAGTCCAGTTTGTTGTCCAGAAAATTATAGACTGACCTGATATACATGGTCTTTAATAGTCACAGTGACAGTGAAACAGTAAAATAAATGACCAAGATATGTTGATTAGAGATGTATTTGTGATACACTACAAACAAAACATAGTTAATAATGCAGTTTAGTTGTATAGCAATCTAATTTCATAGAGACTGAGTTGGACCAATGCTCTGTCTTGCAGTTTTAAACTAAATTAAATGTGTTTTTCTTCTCCACTAGGTTTTATTAAACTCAGCTCTGTAGTTTTAGTGTTTTCTAGCTGACAGACAGACAGACAGACAAACAGCTCTGATCACATTCCTCGGTTTTTGTCCTGGCAGAGCGACAATACATCTTTTCTTCTTTTGCTTGGACAGCTGAAATCAAACCTGCTCCCAGCGGTATCAACAGTCTCTCCTCCACCAGAGTCTGTTTTTTCCCACAACAGCCTAAAAGTGTTGCTTTAAGTTTCTGGTCTGAGGAGTTTTCAGTCTGCTGAGAGTTCAGAGAGGAAGAAGGTTTAACTGGAGGTCTGAACGTTTACCTGTAGAGGCTTACATGGATGTCACACGTCTGATGCTGCTAGCTCACATGTTTCACCTGTTCAGTCATGTTTTAGCTGCTCTGGTGGCTGTAGTTTCTCTGCTGAGCTGCAGGAAGCAAACAAATGTGTGAACAACAGTGAGTAAATCAGAGCTGATCTGTCTGCTGTCTGAGCTGATGTTCTGCAGCAACAGCAGCTCAGGATCTCAGCCGACAGAAACTCTCAGACTGTCACTGGTCTGCTGCACCTGCCTTCATCTTTTTGTGGTCATTTTGTCTTGCTCTTTGTTCATTTTGTGTCTTTTTGTGGTCATTTTGTCTTGCTCTCTGTTCATTTTGTGTCTTTTTGTGGTCATTTTGTCTTGCTCTTTGTTCATTTTGTGTCTTTTTGTGGTCATTTTGTCTTGCTCTCTGTTCATTTTGTGTCTTTTTGTGGTCATTTTGTCTTGCTCTCTGTTCATTTTGTGTCTTTGTGGTACTTTTGTCTTGCTCTCTGTTCATTTTGTGTCTTTTTGTGGTCATTTTGTCTCGCTCTCTGTTCATTTTGTGTCTTTTTGTGGTCATTTTGTCTTGCTCTTTGTTCATTTTGTGTCTTTTTGTGGTCATTTTGTCTTGCTCTTTGTTCATTTTGTGTTTTTTTGTGGTACTTTTGTCTCGCTCTCTGTTCATTTTGTGTCTTTTTGTGGTCATTGCATGTCTCTTTTTGTTAGTTTTTTGACTTTTTATGGTTGTTTTGCAATTTTTTGAGGTCATTTTGTGTCTCTGTTCAGTTTGTCTTTTTTGTGGTTGTTTTGACTATTTTGTGTATCTGTCTTTCATTTGTTTTGTGTGTTTTTGTCGTCATGATGAACCCACATTACAATGATTCATGTCTATTAGCTGATTCTGGTATCTTCTGTGTGTAAAATGAGCCTTGAAAGTTTATCTGTCTGCACATCCAGGGTACCAATGATTGTTTCTATGACTCTATATCATAGACATTAAACTCCTGCAGTTTTACTGTTCAAACTAGGATACATCCCATAATATTGATGCTCAAAGTTGGTGACAGAGAAAATGAACAGAAACCAGATGTAGTGTTTAGACTCTGACACCTGGATGGATGTAAAACTGATCTGGTTTCAGTTTTAACAGAACTCAAACATCAAAGTCTTTCTGCTGTACTGATGAAGTTGTGAGGCTGCACCTGCTTTCTCTTCAGGTTTTGCACATCAATTAAGTCAACTGATAACTTGTTTTGGTGATGAATTCGCTTCATCAGACTGACGGGACGCATCAGAGACAGATGAAAGCAAAGAAATAATCTATTTTTCTGGTAGAAAACACTTCAATAGAAGCAGCAACACTTGGTCCAGGTGCTGCCTTCATGTGAACAAACAGACCTGATTTACCTTCTATCAGCTTCACATCTCTTTAAATTACATGACAGGAGCCTCCTCAGTACATTAACCGACACAAAGTGACACTTCAGTCAGCAGCACAATAATCAAGGATGCAGGAACTTTTTCTCACGGAGGACGAAGGAGGTCCAGTATCCATCACAGAGCTGCTCAATCATTTATCCTGCATTAATACTGCAGACGCCGTCCTTGGAATTATACAGCAGACAGCAGCAGGAATATAATGTAAAAGTAAGATCTAACGTCCTTCAGACAACTTGTTTCTGCTCCATTTCTTAAAAGAGCTGCAGATGGACAGCAGAATGACCAAAAACAGGGATTTCAAATAAGTGTGTGATAACATGAGGTGTTTTTTTTTTTTGGTGGTGAAGTTTTTACAGACTAACTCTACAAGTCGTAACCAGGCCAAGTAGCACCTACTCTTTTAGAATCCAGAGAGTCTAAAGGAACTTAGGGGATATTGAAGGAACCTTGCATGTTTAAGAGGTTTCTGGAGGTTCCTTTAACACAGGGGTGTCCAATCCTGGTCATCGAGGGCCACTATCCTGCATGTTTTAGATGTGTCCCTCTTCCAACACACCTGATTCAAATGATCAGGATCATTATCAGGCTTCTGCAGAGCTTGATGATGAGGTGTTTTTGGACTGTGGGAGGAAGCCAGAGTACCCAGTGAAAACCCACTCTGCACAGGTAGAACATGCAAACTCCACACAGGAAGATCCCAGGCGTCCAAACCGAGACGCAAACTGCTGTGAAGCGACGGTGCTAACATCCAAGCCACCGTGCAGCCCCGCTACTAATAATAATAAGTTCAAAATTAAACCTCAAACCACATGAAACTTTTTTTTTTAAGAACCTTTCCGAGAAGTTTTTCAAGGAAGTCAAATGGTTCCTCCACTGTGACAATAGTGAGGAACCCCATAAGGTTCTTTGAGGTTCTTCTACTTCTAAGAGAGTTTTATGCTAAAACACATGGACAAACTTTGATGTGTCACTTTGGGAACATATCTACCACAAATTATTACCTTACAACTAAACTGCACTTTCATTTATAGTTAGACGGAACAAACAAACATATTTTCTCCTTACAGGGTAAGACTGTGGTGCAGGAGGAACGGACTCCAGTTTGAAAGACCCACAACATCCCATTTGTATCATTTATTCTTAGACTACAGTTTCATGTTTTCATTTTCTTTCTGGTTCAGTTTCAAGAAACAAAACTACTTTTAGATACTAGATTACTTTAGATATAAATATCTCACTTTCAGAGTGATGACTATGTTAGAAACGTGGTTAAAGTGCAGACAACCAAAACAGAAAAATATCACAGTTTGGGTTAAAACATGAGCCTTTTACTACACGTTTGAAGCTTTTCTTCCATTTACTGGGCTAGCAGGTTAACAAGTCAAATGTATTACTGGTTGGCTGAAAAGAAGTGAAATGAATGGCAAAAGTACGCTAATTTGAAATATATTGGTGATACAAACATAATCTGGCAGAGAATACATTCCAATCAAAAACAAAGTTTAACTTTTGGGAGAATTTAGCTTCTCCAGTCTGCTTTGTTGGTGTCTAATTATCAGGTTTATCTGTTGTCTGTATTATCTCTGTCTCATACAAACATAATCAGGAGTCTGGTTCCAGCCTTACACCTTCTTCTCATGCATCTTTAAGTCTGTTTCCTATAGAAAACCCTGTTTCTGAGTGTTTCTCTACGGGATTTATACAGAAACAAACACACATGACAGACTTCTCATCTTTCATGTCCACTTTTCTAACTAATAATCCATTTATGACTGTTCTTCTATCAGACTGTCATGTTTGCTGTCTGTGTTTTCTCCTTAATCTTGTGTAATCTTCTGCAGTTAATTCAGCGGTTTGAAGGATAATCACTAAAACTGTCACAACACGTCAACGCAGACGCTTAATAATGGCTGAGGAAGAAACGATGCAGGAAAATGATATTATTTACAGTGAGTGTGGTCTGTCATGTTTGGCTCATTTATTAGCATCCTGATAATGTAAATAACTTTAGAGTTGGGATTAACTTGTCCAGCAGGGATTTAAAATCAACTGTGTTCTGTCAGTTATACATTTAGGTGAAGCTAAAAATCTGGTTCTTTTTGTCCGTTAATATGATAAATAGTGTGCGAGGACAGAGTCATGCCTTTTATTTAGTTTTTGAGGCAAATCATCCAACTTGGATTACTGTGTGATTTAGTTTTTCATCTCTTTGTGGTTGTTTTGTGTTTGTTTCTGTTCATTTAGCATCTATTTGTGATCATTTTTGTATCTTTCTGTTTATTTTCCATCTTTTTGTGGTTATTTTTTGTCTCTTTCTGTTAATTTTGCATCATTTTGTGGAATTTTATGCATCTTTCCATTAATTTTGTATCTTTTTGTGGTTGTTTTCTGTCTCTTTCTGTTAATGTTGTATCTTTTTGTGGTCATTTTGTGTTGCTTTCTATTCATTTTGCGTCTTTTTGTGGTCTTTTGAATATCTGACAGATCAGTATTGTTTTGTATTCATTTCCTCTGTACTTGACTATGTATTAATATTCATTTTATTATTACAGTTTAAGAGGTACAGGTCGGCACAGCTGATTTATATTCAGCGGTACACTGATCTGGTGCAGATTTACATGAGAATTTATGGAAAATGGAGGTTAAACCATGAACTCAGATCACAGCTCGCCTGTGCAGCATTTTAATATTCCACTCTGTTGTAATTAAAACTATAGGGGCCTCCATAGGAACTGATGTATGTGTCTGATAACACTTTAATATGTCGCTGTGTTTCTGTAACTCCCTGCACAGACTTGAATTTTACCTCTTGCTGTTCTCCAGTGTTTCTAACATGACTGTATGCATGCTCTTCAGTCTTCAGTAAGGGGAAAAAAGACAAAACATCTAAAAAGAACATGACACTAGTTTCTTTAAATTATTCATCTATTCTTGTAATTTCTGCAAAATATGCTGAAAATTCAGTTAAAACCAGGCTTTACAGAAACAGAAATATGTAGTAAATGTGTGGGAAATTACCAAAATATGCACCTTATACCGCAGATTTCACAATTTTATGATTAGCAGAGTCACAAAACTCAGAAATACAGCTTCACTAGAGCTCCTGTCATGACTGAGTGAATATAATTTTACTCTTCTGTTCAATTTATTGCAGCTGTAAGTTTCACCTGTATGACTCTTCAGCAAATTCTCGGCACTGATTCATCCAACTTTAACTACGCCAGTGTAATTTATGAAATGACTGCAAAGGGCTCCTTGGAATATGCTGTATTGATAATAGTAATGATAATAATTTTTAACATTCCAAATAAAAAGTGCTTCAGAAGGCGGCAATAAAACAAAAAAGTCATAAAATCATCAGAATTTTAAAGACAAAAGGAAAGAAAACATGGTGCATAAAAACCACCATGCTGAAAAGGTAAAGACTATTATTTAAAACTATACTCCAACACTATACCATATATTTAAGAATAAAAAGACAGTTCAGACAATTAAAACTGAAACAAAATCTGGAGGATAAAAGTATGATTTAAAAAGCGACTTAAAAGGAACCTGATTTCCTTGTTAGGATTCATCCAGAGCTTCAGGGCTTTGACTCCTTAAACTACATACTGCACTGTACAATACTAAAAAATTAGAAATATAACGAGGAAAGTAGCCACGAAGAGCCTTAAAAATGGTAAGTAAAATCTTAAAATCTGTCCTAAAACATGCTGGGAGTATAAAGAGTCTCAGACAGAGGTAATGTGATTGCATCTCTTGGTTCTAGTTTAATAGAATAAAACAAACAAAAAAACAAACAAAAACACAAATACTTCATTGTCATTATACTTCATTGGCATTCAAATGTACTTTGAAAGCCTGATAGCAGAGATCTGTACTATTTGGAGTCAAGCAGTAGTTTTCTGGTTCAGGTATGTAAAAACACTGTTGCTGTAATTCAAGCGGGATGAAACGGAATGATTTCTGTGGCTTTAAAGTAAAGACACAACCTTTATGGTTTGCTGCTATAAACACAGATTAACATTGAACTTGAAACCAAAATTATTTGCAATAAGCTTGAAATGATGCAAAAGTGCTGCAGCTTCAAAATGAGAATTTCTGTTTGTCTGACTGAATAAAATAATTCAACATCCAGAGAGCAGTAATTGGAAAAAATAAACATACAACGCTCAGAGAATTTAACTGGAAGGTACATCTGTGTGTCATCTGCATAAAAATTTAAAAAGACACCATGTTTTTGAAGAAATTGCACAAGCTAAAGCAAATATAAAGAAAATAGAAATGGTCCCAAGGTCGAACCCTGTGGCACACCGGAATTAATAGAAGAAAATGAAGGTTTCTTACCCACTTCCTTAATTTAGGATCAAACTAAAAGGTTTATTTAAGGGGATTTTCCTTTTTAAAATTAACTTTACAACAAATATATATATTAGAAAGCAGCATTTGGAAAGGAATTGAGTGAAAAATAGGGCTAGTAGTGTAAGAATATCTGAGCCAATAGTTGATTCTTCTGGCATTCATCATCTTTCCTCCATCTCTTCTCACGTCAACAGCCTTTCTCCTCGTGCAGCTGATCTATATATCGTGCTTTCATTCTACATTTCCATTATGCATTGATGATGCTCTGCATGGATTATGTAGAAAACTTCAACATTTGGCTTCGTAAAAGAAGGATTTCACAGGGAGCTCTCAGTTTAATACTGTATTCCTGCAGCGTAGTGCAGGTCTGTGTGACTGAGAACGGATCTGTTGGTATCGATACTTTATTGTCTTTTTAAATAGAATAAATGTGAACAAATGAGACAAAATTGAAGCAAGAATCAGAGAGTAAATGAACAAAAGTGACAAAAGGAAACGGTAGAAGAGTCTGAAGGGTGTTTGGAGGTTGGAGCAGGTGGAGGAGAGGAAGTGTAGAATAAGATGTGATATTGTTAATGCTACAGTAAATTAATATTCGTGTGAGGTCATCCATCAGGAGGAGAGCAGGCGAGCCGTGAGGAACATGATAATGGAAGCTGTCAACGGGAGGAAAGAACCGGAGAACCACAGAACCAAGGAGGAGGAGGAGGAAGGATGGAGAAGAGGAATAAAACAGAGAGACGGAGGAGAGAGAAGATAAAAAAAAAAAAAGATGTAGAAAAAGAAGACCCAGGAAGGAGATGAAGGACAGAAGAAGAAACCAGTTTAAAGAAGCTGAAACATACTGGGAACCACTTAAAAGAGGCTGAAACATACTGGGAGCAGTTATAAAGAGACTGAGACACCCAGTTAAAGGAGGTTGAAACATACTGGGAGCCAGTGTAAGGATGTATAGGTGGTACGAAACAAAGGAAAGCAGAGAGCCAGAGCGGAGAGAAGCTAAAGAAGAATGTAGTAAAGGAAGAAGAAGAGGATGGAGATGAAGGACAGAACACAGTCAGAAAGGGAAAAGAGGAAATGTGAGATATATGTAGAGAAGGAAAAGACAAAGTAAAGAGAAGGAGGAGGTGGATGATGTGCAGGAATGAATGTGTGTGTTTTTGGGTGTGTGTGCGATGAGGGAGTAGCCATGCAGAATTAATCTACAAATTACAATGAATAATTAAGGGCTGAGAATCCCATGGGGATGAGATGGAACGGGGAGGAAGACGATGGGAGGAGGGGGAGCACCCTGATGGGGAAGCTTCCTGACACAGAACCCTGAGGGAAGAACAGAGCGAAGCAAAACAGGAGTCAGAAACAAAGGTTGGAGGTGTTTTTGTGTGAAGGCTGACAAAGAGAGCAAAGGACGGAGCGAACCCGCTGAGAGGAATGAAAAGACAGAAAGGTGGAGGCGAAGGAGGAGGCGCCTTCAGCCATATTGACAAAGAAAATACCAGGAGGAAGTGACACAACGAGGAAGAGTGGAGTCGGTGGGGAGTTTTAGCTGCTGGCGTCGCTGTGAATGTGTCCTCCAGCTGTGGCTGTGAGGTGGCCTCGTGCAGGTACAAAGAGCCTTGAATAGACAACCTGCTTTTAGACGAGCTGTCAGGTTTAAAGTGGTGATGGGCGGCAAATTCACTGTGATGACCGGGAAAAAAAAATACTCAAATGCTCATACTTTGAAGCAGATTTTTGTACAATCAGTTGTTCTCCATATAATGAAGCAGCTCCATTACTGTGCCCTGTTCCTAACAATATAATGACACTACATATCAATCAGGTATTTTTGCAAGTCCTAAACCAATACGTGCTGTGTTTGAATTATGATGAGAACCATCAATGCTAACGAAGCAGCTTAAGGTGAGAGTGAAAGTAAAATTTAGGGGTTTTACATTTAAGGGCTTATTTAGTTGTTTTTGTTTTGTTTCAATCTGAGTCATTAAATATTTAGTATCTTTAGATATCGAATCCAAATCGGACACCATTTTTCTAGATAATACACACTTCACGTACATTAAAAAATGCATTTCTGCCTCTGTTCCCTAATGTTCTCTGGATGTTCAGGAACCTTGCTGTAAAGCGCCAGTAATACCTGAAACCAGATAACTTGTATTCTCTACATGATGTCAGTAAATGTATTGTAGATCCGCTGTAGTACCTGGTTGTTCCACCAGGTGGAGTCTCTTACTGTTTAATACTGTAGAGACCAGAGGAGAGGTTACTCAGACTACAGGCAGTTCATGTTGGCAAGCAGAGAGCATTGTGGGAGTTTAATGGGCACCATGACAAAGTCTTCTGTGATACTTAATGACCTCTGACCAGAACTCAGGTATTTATACCAAACTAGGATTGGCATGGTTAGTGTTAATGTTTTTAACCTTACAGAAATTGGGTGTGGGAAAGTGGGAATTGTGCACAACATTGCCATGAATGCACCTTAAACTGTAGATTTTATGATCAGTAGAGCGACAAAATGCAAAATGTTGCCTAAAAATCATACATCTGGTCTTGTAATTTCCCAAAAAATATGCTAATGTGTAAAAAAATC
>OMNN01057827.1:0-11814 GCA_900302755.1 Chromis chromis
CTCCTCTCCTCTCGCTGCAGCCTCCTCTCACTTCTCTAATGAGAGTGTGTGTTACACAGGCATTCAGCAAACCTCCTCTGCTAATTACATGACAAGCATCTCGTTCTGGGACACTAATGAAGAGGAATAGCGAGCTGGAGACGCCACTGGAGTGTTGGTGTGTGTGTGTGTGTGTGGTGGTGTGTATGTGTGTGTGGGGGGGTCAAGCTCACAACTGGGTGGGGTGTTTGTGTAAATGTGTGTGTTTTTTCTTGGGGGGGGGTATTCTGGCGCCAGGCCAGTAGCTTATCAACCGGGGCAAGTCAGACTCAGCATCTAGTTTTCCCCCAAACTGCTTTTTCCTTTCATCTTACTACACTCTCATGTTTTTTTTTCCTCTTTTAGTGTAAAACATCAACGTGTTTTTCAAAGTAATGTTACATTTACACTTATTAAAGACGGCAGAAGCTTCAAAAAGCTTTGAAGTATGATGTAAAATACATGCAAATCCTTGATCTGTCACCACTCGCTGTGTTGTGCAGGCTTTTTACATAAAGTGCTAAATGTGTAGTGTTAGTTTGAACAATAGAATCACTTGGTCACGGGCATGTTATTAATTAAACACAGTACTGACCAAACCGAAGCAAAAGCTCCAGTTCGTGCGCACACACAGCCTTTAGATAAACCCACACACAGAGGAGACAGAACACAAAAAGGGAGCAGAGAGAGCGAGCGACCTAGGCAGAAATCCAACAGCTCAGCATGTGATTTGGAGGAACTCGCTCTGTCAAGAGGCACACTCAAACAGAAGATCGCTGTCCCGTACCATCCCTCGTGAAACGCTTGAGAAACGCAAACCATCTGGAGGCTATAGTGCACACTCTCAGCCCATCAAATATTGAGGATGTTTGTCTGATTTACAGAGCCTATTTAGAGCTGTTTGGACAACTTGGCTGAGGGATTGGTGCTTTAATTAAAAATAATATCAAGAGCTAATATTGCCCCCAAGACCTTTGCCTCACAGTCAACAGTGCAACAAAGTCACGGTTCTGTGGTCGAGGGTGAGCGGCCGAACCACAAACACTGAATGAATTTAGTCGAGCCTCAATACAAAGGCTCCTCCATGTTCACTGAGGTTGCTGCCCCATATTTCCCCCCTTTTCTCTCTGCTCATGCCAATAGCAACGCAGAGTGTTTCAGACCCGAGCCTACCGCGGTGATGGCATATTGATACTGTCATAAAATATTACATCCTCACTTTATTCATTAGAACTGGGCTTTAATCTAAAAATATCACGGGCAGAGAATAAAACAGAGTTTTCAGCAGCAGAAAGATTAGGCCTGTGCTCCTCTCGCCGAGCGCCACATCTCGGAAACACTGAGGCCCAAAATAGATGTTCTTCTCATAAAGGGCTCCTTCTTTGTAGTCGGCATATAGCAACAACATCTGCAGGGCAGTTTCTATGGGGGGAACAGATTCGGGCAGGCTATCAAAGAGAGAGGCGATCTCCTGTGAGAAGCGGTGGGTGGAGGACTTCCATATTCTCTCTCTCTTTTTCTCCCCCCCCCCTTCTCTCTTGCTCTTTCCCTCTATCTCGCGCTTCCAAAAAGTCTGCAGCAATCAGGATGATGCTAATAAAAGACCATTAATATCACCTGTCAGCGCTATCTTTGGAAGATCCAAAATGAGAAAATGAGACAAAAGGATTCGCAGTCTGGAGCCGCTCAACGAGACGTAAGGTACCGGAGGAGGACGGGCGGCGGCGTGGGTTGGGTGTGTGGATTTCAATGAAGCAGTGGGGTGACAGAAATCCATCAAGGGAACTAAAGTGCAGAAGAAAAGCTCTATATAGTGTAACTTAATAAGAAAAATGAAACATTAAGTGTGAGGAATTTGCTCGGTGTCGGCAAAGTGTAACTTCAAACCACTAGCGTAATTATTTTAAACATTTATAACTGAATTCAGCAGCATTCGATGGAACTGTGACTCCTGAGCAGACCCCAACATGACCCCGTCACAAATAGTTTCTTTCAGGGTTAAGTTATATGGTCAAGATTTTAATCTGATTTTAGCTGAGGAATGTGGCCGCCAACATGGAGAAAACCGAAGCACAAAGAATCACTTATTCCAACATTATTTTGAAGATTATAGCTCCTAACTTTGAAATAAACCTGCACAAGTATGATTCAGAAGTTGATGTAGATGCGAGAGCAGTTTTTTTTTACTAAGACAGCGGTGGTGAAGGCCATAAACCCCTGCAGGTTGTTTGACGGATGGTTTTTTTACTGGCTGTGATGGCGAGGCGTTCACTATCTGTTTAATGTAAAACATGAGCACGGCCTGTAGACAGACGCAGGCTCTGAACGGAAAAAGATGGCACCATAATGGGGAGGTGAAAGGCAAAGGGGCAACGTGATGATAGTGGCTTCATGCGGAGCAGAAGTGTATCGAGGGCCTCGCCTTTGAACTGGTGAGCCACCTAATTGAAACAGCATTGCCGGGGCATCGGCTGAGGATCTGGATCGCATTCATCCCCCCAGCTTTTATTCAATTTTGGTCTCATCACAGGGGCGCGTCCCGTGCTTTTCTCTCCACATGGCTATAAGTCATACCCTCGCCTTTTGCCCTCGACGTGTTGCCCATCTGTGTCCCCCGGGGGCCCGAGGTGCTGAGGCCCAGAGGAGCACAGAGGGATTCAGACGAGGTCTTGAGAAAATGCAGGCTGCCTGCCACTGAGCCCCTTATGGTACTTCTTCACGCCTCTCACCTTGGACTTGACCCCCCCCAACCCTCTCCCATCTCCACAGCTCTTCACTCACACACTCACACACACACACACCTCCCTCCTCACCCCCCAGACTCAAGATTTACTGGTAAGAGCAGTGGCTGTCAGGAGGTTTGAACCGTGCACTTTCTAATTCAAACAAATGCTGCACTGGGGTCAGGGAATTATCATGGAGCCACAAGGTGTTTCAGATGACTCGCAAGTGTTGAGTGTTAAGCTGATAGAGAGGGAGAGAGATGAGAGAGGGAGACAGAGATGGTGCTTCGTGCTGGTAGGCAGCAAGGCAGCGGAAAGCTTGTGAGCTCGCAGCGTGGAAATAAATAAACAAATGCGGCGATAAATAAGCAAATACACAGATAAACCTCCGCACTCTTAGCTGCTTATCGCTCACCTCCATCTGAGCAGGTGGATGTAGATCCTGAGCTGCGCTGGGGGGAACTTCTCATTTCGCAGAAGAGTGGTCAACGTTTCTGTCACAGCTTTAATCAGTGTCCCACATGCACCGGCTGCTGCTTACCATTTAAAGGTAGGTGGAGGATGATATGATAGTCAGCGGTGTACAGTAAATAAATATGCAGAAGCAGATGCTTGCTGGTACAAGAGCTGAGACAAATTGATTTGACAGCTACAGTTCCTTTTAAGGTGATGCCAGATTTCAGACGTCTAACATACAGTGAAATGCAAGGGAGTGTTTGTGGTAAAAATTTTCATCTAATTTATTTGACATGTGTGTTTTTCGAATGACAGCATCACAGGAAGATCGGCCATTGTCGTTATAATCACACCCTTCTCCATGGGATGTTTTCCTGCTTCTTTCCGGCTGTTTTTCCCCCAGTCAGCCCCGGGCAGTCTGTCTGAGGGAAACAAACAATTACATAATTCAAACTTTTAAAGTATTTTATCATTACGTGACATAAAACACGGCGAGAACGAACTCTAAAAAAGAAGACAACTTTTTGATTCACGAAAACTTCTAATGAAATTGTGTTCAACCAACCAAAAATGATGAGTTAGAGGAATTAGCTTTTATTGCCATGTGCACGGGTACATTACAGTACAAGTATATTGAAATTCTTTGTGAGGTTTCTGGGCTACTGATCAGAAGGTCAGAGGATCAAACCCCAGTGCGGCCATTGTTGGGCCCTTGAGCAAGGCCCTTAACCCTTCCTGCTCCAGGGGCGCCGTACCATGGCTGACCCTGTTCTCTGACCCCAACTGGGATATGCGAAAAACAACATTTCACAATACTGTAATTTTTTTTTTTAATTTGTGACAAATAAAGGTTTAAACAATAAAAATTTAATAAAAGTAAAGTTAAATAATGAAAAAGCCCGTCTTAAATGTTCTCAAATTGTCCGGACATGTTAAGATAGAAGAGGGGATTTGAAATCTTAAACTCAAGGTGACGGAAAGTTACCAAGCCAATTTCATCAAGTTACCTCAACTTGAATTTAGTTTTAAATCAACCAATGCAGAAAATTGATTTTAAATCACCCAAAATATCAAGTTGATGCAATTACCATCATTATTATGTCCATTTTAAATAAAATAAAAAATAAGGTTTTGCCTTTTCTCATTTGATTGTATGTGTTTTCTCGTTCGTATGACTCTGTCAGCACTATAGCAGCCTTTAACTGTTCTTATTTACTTTCTACTTACCCATTGTATGTCTTGTATTTTATGCTCTGTACTGCTTAAAAACCAATAAAAAATGAATAAAAAATAAATAAATAAGCTTTTGCAATTAAAACTGTGATTGCATGCATTTAATTAAGTTGCAGGAATGGGTTGCTAGAGTCTAAAATGGCAAATCACTCATTTCTTTATTGTTTAGTTCACCTATAAAACCCTCAAGAAGTTAATCTGATATAAAATAAATGCTCCTTATCTTCAGGATGTTTGGAATATTACAGCAAACTGGATATTTGGAGGGATGAGAGAAAACTTATTGCCTCTCTTCCTACACCTGTACTGTGGCTTCCATGTGAACCACAGCCGCATGTGAAGTCCAAAGACTATACACGCGGAGGAAAAATAGGATTTGGAGAGGATCACCGAAGGCGATGGAGGGGAGGAGGAGGGGGAGGGAGGGACTAGGAGCGTGCATAATATTCCTTCCTCCGTGGGACCGCGCTGCGAGCAGGTAGAGCATCCGTGCAGTCCACCCGCTCAGCTGTCACACTCAGCTGTCCAGCGCTTTGCAGGAAACTTCTCCGCCCCGCAGTCGGTGAGTGCAAACTTTCTTTAATTTGCGCCTTAAAGTAGCTGTAAAGTCGGGAGATGCTGTTCTGATCCGTGCGCTGCTGCTTTGATGCAACGAAGGGTGAAAGTGTTGGCTTTAAAGTTTCTGTTTTCCCCCTGTCAGGAATTCTCATGAAGCGTTGAAGCGCGCCTTTTTTTCATATTTTAATTGAGATGCTTTTTTCATCTTTGTTTGTGCCTCCAGAAGAAGAAAAAGAAAAGTTGCATGCAATTTTTTTTACTTTATTTCAATAGGATTGTCAATTTCCTTCAATTTATGGGCTTTCAAAGCAGCCTTCAAAATAAAGCCTAATACATTAGGGCTCTATTTATATCAAGAAATGCATAATTAGGGCTATATGAATGCTCTACTCCTTTATTTCCTTTCACCAAATCAGCTACATTTAAGTAAAAAGGGCTAAAGGTAGTGCATGCATTTGAATGACAGAGCTGATTTGAGCATTATTCACTTTGTGTATGGGCACTTTTTTTTTTCTTCCCCCCCTCAAACAAGAACATCTGAGTCTTTTTGAGCTGCTGAACATCTGCAAGCATTGAGCGCTGGCACATCTCCCCGCAGTCTGTCAGCAGCTGCCACAGACTAGATACGCCAAATTGCTTAACATATGAATGTGAGGAGGATGGGACCTGTGTGCAGCATGCCACTGCCCCATACATACACGCCATTCTCCCTCTAATGTAATCCTTCAGCTCAGTTTCCAGTCTCTTTTGTTGATGCGGCTTCAAGTAAACAATGTTAAGTGATAAGCAAAGGTGGGTGGGTGAGGGGGGGAAGAGGGCTGAGGAGGAAGAAGTGAGGCAAAGGGAGGAGGCGGTTTTAGCATAATGGGAATGGAGGGAGGAAGAAGTGATGGAAATGTTAGGTTGACAAGCCTCTGGATGGATGGATTCGCTTCAGCTGGAATCAGTTTTCCGACCCAAACCACTATTATGTCATTTGAATTTGAACAAAAATAAAAAAACATAACTTTTTAAACCCCAAAGCATAAATCAGATAAATGTCAGATGTGCCGACAACCGTAGTTTTCACCCTTTTAAACTGAGTAGCTGATGTTGCAGGGTTACTGAAACGTGGCTCAAATTTCTCTTCTCTTTGTGACCCCCTTCCCTCTTTTTCTTTCTCCTGTCTCACCCACCTACATATATATACACACACACACACACACACACAGACACACACAGTATACACCACACACACTTGCACACAAAGTGTAAACACTGGTTGATAGATAGGTCGCTCCTCCCTGCCTCGGCTGTTTGCGTGTTGATCCCCTCAGCAGGCCCTGCTTCTCCTGTCCACAGTGTCCGTGATGAGTTACTACATGGATCCAGTTTCTTCCTACCCAGCCCTTCACCCCTGTGACCGTCTGGGTGCAATGGTAAGACCTCCCTCGTAAATTATCCCTGTGTTCAGTCTGCCTCCGCTACCTACCACACAGCCAGCCAGGAGTGTGTGAGGGAATGAGTGTGTGTGTGTGTGTGTGCAGGAATGTGTGCAGGAGCATTGGAGTGCTGTTCCTGTATGTGTATCAGCAGCAAACTCTGGATTCCATCACCTCACAGGAGCACATACGATCTGAGCGTTTTCCTGTTGAGTTCAGTCCACCCGAGTTGCACTAATAGTATCTGTACAAGCTGTTCCTCATGATTTCGTCAAAAGTTAGGAAACAGAGCTGTTGAACAAGACAATTTTGTCCAAGGCTGTGAAACGGTGTTGCACAACCACCCATCGTCATGCACTTCTCTTTAGCGAGTGATATCATAAATAATGAGACCTGTGAGCCTCCAACCTTGCCACTAACCAATCAAACTGGAGTCAGACAATCCCCACCGACTGACACTTTTCTCCTCTGAGCCACCTGCGTAGCGCTTTGCAGCGGTCTGTTTGCAAGAACACCGAGGCTCTTAACGCTCTCCAAATGAGAGAGCTGAATACAGAGTCAGAGACGGTGGTAGCTGGGAACATTGGGATTCCTGTCAGGTGAGCGTTTGAAGGGTGAAGGCCAAGGAGCGGCAAAATAAATACCTCCATTTGTATGCAGAGCACCAGCACATTAGGATAATAGACTGAGGTTACATGCAAATGGCAACCCCACCCTGGCCTGATAGAAAACATAGAAGGGTACAGCTCCCCGGGTCATAATTGGCTCAGGTGGTGGGGCTTGCCTTTGAAATTGAGACTACTGTATACCGGGGCAGCCTGGTCAAAAGGTGCACCCGTGTCGCCTCGGTAGCTCTATTCTCTTGAATTTACATGAACTATCAGCGAAAAGCAGAGGGTCTGATGTGTTTTCTTTTTTATGTTTGCAATTAAGACTCTGTCCGTGTCTTATATGCTTCACAAAGACGATATGCGATAGAGTACCGGCGAAAAATCTGAGCTTGTAGCAGCTTGTAGCAACTGTTCCTCTTGCAGCCTTAGTTTGAAACTGCATGCAATCAACCTTTTGATTTCAGTGTCTTTTCTCTGACACAAATTATTCTAATAATAAACATCATCAAAGCACCACACACATATTCGGTACCGCAAAGAAAGGCTGCAAAGGCTGTACCCAGAATCACTCCTTCTCTCATTCACTCACTCACCCCCTACAATATATATAAAAGATGCTTATTCAAAAGTGAGGCTTAAACTGAGCTTGTGCACTCTTAGGAATCGTTTTGCGTTGTTCCACGTTTCTCACAACTGCAATTTTTGCATCCACAAAAATGCGCCACACTACATTGTTGGATTGATTAAATTTTTTGTGCTATTTTGGAGTGTGGTTACATTTCAAACTCCAATATAACGGAGACGGGTAAATATAGAGCATTGTCCGATGAATAGAGAGTGATTCGACTTTTCTTTGGCAGATGTTTACATTTTTGCCGATGCATAGAAGCACAGGTGTAGCAAATTATGCTAACAAGAGTTCATTTCTATGAAGCGTCAAAGCCATCATTCGCTACACGTGCCCGCTTTCAGTGACCACAATGTGATTCCACCTGCCCGCTAGCTTCAGACGCCGCAATACCTCTTAGCACCACTAGAGGGCAGATAACCGACACATGTGGCAGTGAATAAACTAAATAATGTCTGAGGGAATATGGTCAATCATGACACACTAAAAAGTGAGAAACGTGAGTCACTGCTGTTGCTGAATCAGAATGTGTTTCTTGTAACATTGGGAATTTCTGTTTCCTTACTCGTGCACTGCAAGTTATGTGTTTCCATATTGCAAAACATGTTATGTTGTGGGGAACTTCTTATGACACCCCAATCTTAATGCAGGCTGTACAAGTTTTACCAACAATATTTACAATAAATACATAAACATGTACTGTACGTACTGTACATATGAGAAATACAGGGTCTTGTTTCTTAAGTAGGTCAGCCAAAATGTTTAGATTTGCACAAGAGGTGACTGGATCGCACTCAGAAAACCTGTGTAATCATTGTGCTATTAACTACTTGGTGTCTACTAGTCATTTCCTATTCCAATGCTATCTTACCAATGAAACACAGGCAACAAAAACAAAATAGAATCAATGAAATAAGTGACACTGTTTGGTTATATGGTCATTTTAATTTTGTTAGACAGATTTATACTGCTAATTTGACTGTTTTAACCCTTTAAGTCCTAGTGCGTCATTGGCGACACATTTGGACAAGCACACTTTGGAATACCATAAATGTCACCGATTGTTGACATATCGGAAAAAAAGTACAACGTTGTTGCGCTTTACAGGCAATATGGTGTCATTATGGTAATTTCATTCATGCCCCCCCAGGAATCCTCTGGATGAAATTACCATAAAGTTACCATAATGACACTATATTGGCTGTAAATCGCAACGAAAAAATGGGCACAAGCACTCACAGGACATTTTCTTACCTTTTTGTAATCAAAATAAGAAAAAAAGACCAGGTGGACATTTTGAGGTTCAGGTCTTAAAGGGTTAACCTCTTAAAGCCCTTTTTCTTACCCTAAAGTAGTTTAGATATAGCTCTAAATTGTTGCTTTATCTAGTCTGTGCATATCTATGATGTCTCCAGCACACCAGCTCACCTACAACTCTGCTCAAACACTATAAAACTACTCTACACAATGGCAAGTTGTAATACTTGTTTGAACTGGAAACCACTTCTGACAAATAATGAAACAGAAAGCCCTACCCAGCAAGTTAACATGACTGGTTTCTTAGGTTGAGTGTGACTCCATGTATTTGAGACAGTCATTGGAACACTACAGCTTGGAGGCTGAAATGCTCAGACACGGCACTGATTGCTCATATATCCTTACATTCCTGTGTTTTGTCTTCGAGCATATGAAAATCTTTAAGGTGTTTATTCGTAGTTTAGGGACATTTACAGCCGTACAGAAGATGTGAACTATTTCTTCAAATTGAAAAGGCATTAGAGGCTCCTTCAGATTGTAGGCCGACTCCTGCGTTTAAAATTACTCTACACTCGAAGTGATCAAACAATATCACGGTGTCGATGTTATCTCTGCCGTTATCTGCGACAGTCTATCTGCCTAATCCGTAAATCATCCATGTGGCTCCTTGTCTGCCTATCTAACTTTCCCCTCCTGCTGACTGACTTACGATAGGCGATGGCAGCACCCCATGCAAACCTCCAAAGAACCTTGCAAACTGGCCTCCCTGATCCTGCGGTCACGTTAGCCATCCATAAAGCTGGACGGCTACTGATAAACGCCACCGTGTTTGAACAGGGGCTGCTTATCAGATCGGCAGTCACTCTGTCTGCCAGGCTGTCAGTTACACATATGACACATAGAAGTCTAGCAGTTTCTTCTCATGTGTTACAAATAGCAAAAAAGAAAACACGTTGCTCTTTGAATGACACTGTCTGAGAAACTCTTATGCAACGAGCATAAATTCCTAAAGCAATAACATGTTGTAGCATGAATGTAGAGGCTATTATTCCAGAGCCAGCTGGGGAAACCCTTTATATCAAAATACAAAACTTTAGAATAAAAGCTACTGCATTTAAAGGGTAACAAAAAGGCTGTATAACTACTATCTTGTTAGGAAATTGCCGGTTTTAAAATGAAATGTCTAACGCTACCTCCTGAGGCTTTTGTTTGTCGTCAGTGAAGGTTTTGATTCACTAAAAACGGCCAGGCGGCTATGTTCTTGTTTCCACACAGAATTTCATATCTCTTCTGGCTCCACTGTCAACTGCTGACTTTAGACTTCCCCTTTAGCGCAGCCTCTTACGTGAACATTTGTGTGATAAGCAGGATAAAACAACACAGCAAAGATAAACCGAATGAGTCAAATTTAGCCGCAGGGGTTATCTGTACATGAAAACAATGAAAAAAATGTTTTCACAATCCAAGGTTACACTGTTGGGCTAATGCCATTAGACAGTTTGATCAGTTGTTTTCTTTTAAGGTTTACTACTTCTCCAGGCTATAAAATAACAGTTTCCAGTGGTTAACAGATAAAACTAAGGCTGGACCTAGTTGGCACATGAAAATTATTTTGAAAACAATGTTTTTTGGAGATCAAGCTGTTAGGTCTATTGAAATTACTTCCAAATGTTTTATTTGTACGCCCACATGATTCAGTTAGATGTTAGTTGGAGCCATTTTTATAATATTTCCATCCATTAAGGCTAGTTAATCGTTAAGATACCCAAAATCACAGACAACCACATTCGTTATTGTCTTGGCATTATAAAGCTTGGTTTTTAGTCAACTGATTTGTATAATGTTGCATCACGTCCAATCAAATTAAAGATCCCTATTCATGGCTCAATTGTTTGGTGTTTTATAAAAATGCCCTTCAAATGTCCTCCTAAGTGGATAAAACATACAGCAGTAAAGAATAAATTAGCTGTGTGGATGTACAGTATGCATCTATTCAATGCATTTTCATTTCATTCATTGCTGTTTGTCTCCAGAGGCAGAGTGGAGGAGTGGCAGTGGGCCCTCAGAACCAGCTCCCAGGTGTGGTCCACCCTCAGCAGCAGTACTACCCATCGCAGCCCCTTTACCCTCACGACATACCCCTGCAGGAGGTACCTGACGGGCACGATGTTTGTCCTACAGGTAAGAAACAGACACTTGAATGTGGCACGAGATACTGTTAAAAGAGGTCAAATCTATATTGAGTCATGCTTTTATTTTGAAATTTAATTTTATTAATGTTCCTAAGATATGTTTAGAAAGCTGCTTGATAGAAACTTTTATAAAGCTGTAAGTCTAAAATAATATACAGATGGCCTTCTTTTTTCACTCATACCGTACATGCTTCAGTAGTCAACTGTTTATTGCGGAAAAAAAACTCACAGCAAACAAAAGACTTTGTGTTAAAAGGAATGCTAAACGGTTAATCAGTCACACACTGACATTCATGTCTGCGATTTCGACACACATGTCTCAACTCTATAATTTAGTTTTGAACAAACACACATATTAAGTAGAGTTTCCATCACTTCAGAGGACATCACACTAACTTAAGTTCATTTTTTGGAGATCCATGCCAGCCTTAACCATAAGCACCACCTGCCTAATGCTAACCTTCGTCCTAACCTTAAACCAAGTCTTCAAACTAAAATGAAATGATTTACTCCATAGATGTGCTTTTGTTCTCAAAACAGAGGTGAGTCATTGCAGTGAAACAGATTTATGTCCTCGTAACATTAGTAATACACGCATAAGCACACACACACACACACACACACACACACACACACACACACACACACACACACACACACACACACACACACACACACACACACACACACACACACACACACACACACACACACACA